>CABFWB010003155.1:29514-67631 GCA_902151455.1 Timema bartmani | reverse complement strand
TATTTCAGTTCATGTCTTAGCGGTTCCACCGGGTTACAACGGTTACTTTTATCACTTTACCGATTTAATTTCACCGATGTTTTATAACACAACACATTATAAAATGTTATTTTCAATATTTATAAGACGTATTTTAAAAATTTGGCAACATCATCCGTTGAAATCTGATCTAATACCCTTATAATATAATAAATATTTACAATTTTAAAAATATTTACTAGTAACAAATTGGTATGAGGGGCACCTATCGAAGCCCGAGGCGATAACCCCACTCACCCTCCCCTCCTCCTTTGCGGTGGCCCAGCATGTTAGTAACGCGTTACCCCGGAACTGCCATTGTATTTATGTTATAAATGATTATAATATTTCCAATGTTTTTCGTGCCTAACGCGCTACTGCGATACTGTACTATCGCGTCTAACAATGTTCGGGCTATACGCGTGTATACTAATCACGCTAATGTGTGAGGATGAGGAAGGTTGAATTTAGAGGAAGCATTTCTTCATTTGTATGTAAATAGAGCAGAAAACAATATGAGAATAACCACCCTATGTACACTTAAACGGAATTCGAACTCCAATCCCTATATTCTTGTTAGGCCAGTCTATTGCGAGAATAACAACTTTGATAGGTGTTTCTCTAAATGTGCTCCTCAGAGCTGTGGAGATTCCCGAAACACTTTCAGGGCTTCTCTGAGATATTCTTTACACACCTTGACTAGAACCAAATATGGCAACAGATTGAAGCAGGAGGGGTCGTCCATAAACCAAGTAAATCTGTTGAGATGGAGAGCTTTTAGTGTCTACATGGTCTTACATGATCCAACTTTGATATCTCCGAAACTATTTGAGATAATAAATAACTTTTCAATGTAAAGTTGTAAAGTTAAAAATAAAAATAAGATTTTATTTGGAAAATAATTTTATAAAACCAATGGTTTCTGAGATATTGGCAAATATACACATTTTTAAATGGGGTCTGTAAAATTGATTGTCATGCCTTAGGTAAACCGATATGTAACTTTTCCTCAATATGTTCTGAAACAGTGTAGGGCGTATATTACTTTATTTGTGGTTTGTGGTGGATTTTTACAACAACAAAGTATCTTATTTATTTTCACATATTTTATGAGTATTGAGTAAATATCCATATTTTTAGGCAAATGATCAATAAAGTTTGTGTGATACACTGTACATCTTATTTAAAAATATATAGAAAATCTTATATATAATTTTTGATAAGCCCGTTTCCGATAAAAGAAATTACGAAGAAGTGAATGAACAGATTTTTTACAAACGACACCTCATTTTAACGGTTAGAAGTCCAGGATGTCGGAAAAAATAGTATTTTTCCACGAAAAACCTATTTTCACAGATAATTTTCAGCTTTTCATTCTTTGTTTTGTCACCATAGAAGCCGTTATTTGCTGCATGGCTATAAATCTCTAAATAAAATATATCTCTTTGGCTAAAAAATAATAAGTCAATCTTTATTTGTTGGTCCGAACAAATCACAATTTTCTCTTTGGGTCAATATTTCTCTTTGGATGCTGGTCAAAACACATCTAAATTGTGATTCCTAAATTGAGGAAACATTTTATTTTTATTGTAAACTTGTTATCGTTAATTCGCATTTAGATCAATAATATTGAGCATAATTCGAAAATTAAAAGGTTAACTTGTTAAGTTCGTGAAAATATTGTCTAAGTTTTGTTTCGTGCTTATAAAATGATGTTTAAATATGTTTAGGTATGTATTACAAGCTCAAAAACAATAAAATGATCTTGAATAATGTTAAAAATAAAATAGCATTTCAACTAACTACGCATGAGTTTTGGTGTTCATTTTTTTCAAATTATGGGTTTGATGTTAATTTTATTCAAATAATGGGTTTGATGTTCATTTTAACAAATAGTTACACAATACAAATTAATCAGTTAAGCTAAGTTTTCATTTTACCGCTTAATTTTGAGGATGAATTTATGGTAAAGTCTTGCGTACCCCATCAATCTTTTCACATTCTTACAAGTACAGTAAGTTCAGTTATGTTTCCATGTTGATACTTAATTTTGTGGGAATGATATTTCAAATTACCGTAAGGTTTAAATACCACATTTATATTTTCGCATACTCTCTCTCTATCAGACTCACTCACGCTCTCACACACTCTCTCACATACTTTCCCCTTACACACACACACACACACACACACACACATAAACACTCACTCTCTAAAACTCTCTCTCTAATATAATCTTTTCTCATTCTCTCTCTCACTTTATTCCTCTCTCTCACACACTCTCCACCCTCACATACATTCTTTATCACATAATTTCTCTCACATTATCTTTATTATACTCTCTCTCGAAAGTTCTATCTCTAGAACCCTCACTCACCAACTTTCTCTCTTTCAAACTTCTTCTATCTCAAACTCTATCTCTCTCTATATCTCAATCTCAATATCTCAAACCCACTATCTCTCTCTCAAACCCACTCTCTCTCTCTCAAACCGACTCTCTCTCCACACACGCTTTCTCTCAAACCCACTCTCTCTCTCTCTCTCTCTCCAACCCACTCTTTCTTAAAGTCACTCTCCTAATTTCTCTTTCTAACCCTGTCTCTAACTCTCTCTCATCTTAATTTTCTCTCTCTAAACTAATCTCTACCTCTCTAACTTTATCTCTCAAACTCTCTCTCACACGCCCTCACATTTTATTTCTCTTTCAAACAATATCGCTCCCAACATTTTACACTCTCTTTCTCACACACACCTACACAAACAAGCACACGCTCTATCACACACTTTATCACACATTATACCTTATATATTCTCTTTCTCTCTCTCACACATTCACTCTAATTCCTCTCACACTCTTTAACTCACACACACACTCTCTCTTATGCCGGTATTTCTCTCTCTAACACATACACATACTCTCACTATCACTCGCTCACACTCAATTGATCTCTCTCAATCACTTTTTCTCAGTCTCTTACACTCACTTTCTCACACTTACACTCTCATTGTCACACTAACCCACACACTTACACAATCACACATTCAAACACTTACACTATGATTTTCACTATCACATTTTATCACTCTATCTATCATATATCTCAATACATATAATATTTTATAAGCCCGTTTCAGGTAATAGAAATTACTAGGAAATGACTGAACACATTTTGACAGACGAACACTCATTTTAAATATCAGAGAATCAGGATGGGGTAATAACAGTGAACTAAAACTAAAACACTATTTTCCTAGCAAATTTTCCATCTCTTTCTTCTGTGTGGGAAGTGGCTCATCTGTACAATCATTCTTTTTTTACATCACCATGGAAACCATGATTTGTGTATAGCTGTATATTGGTGAATAGAATATTTGTCTTTGTTTAAAAATAATCGTTTCTTAAGTGGTTTGGTGCAACGAATAGATATAAATCTGAGAAAGGGGTCATTTTAAAGTTCTCCTCGGGGCGTGAAGGGGGAAAATATACGTTTGTATTCAAATTACACACCGAAAACTAAATATCTAAGTAAAGTTAATAGCCTTTGACGAGTAAGCTTTTAAATAAAAAGTGATTGAGGGCTTATTATATAGATTCTTTCTCAATTAAAAGTTTAAATTATATTTTAGTGCAATAATCTGCAGCCATCGCTGCAATGATCCACAAGTATATTATTATTAGGTGACTGGATCATTATTAAATCATTTATTTATAAGTAATTTTATTTTAGTTCTAGTTCATATTTTTACCTAGTACATCAATAAGTATTAATAGGTTATAATCCTTACACCACCACAGACAAATAGCAAGTGTGAGGGAGGATATATTTTTTTTTAAACTCGTAGCCCACACTATGCCAGATAGGCCTTAAAACATTTAACATTCTTAACATTCATATGCGTGGAAAGTCCACTCTAATTGCAAGGAAGAAAATAGTGAATAAAACAATGATAAAAAGTGCCCTACTTTAACTAGAAGAAGTTGTTGGACATCATGCTTTAAATGACAGGTTTTTTCACAATTATTTTGATATAGAAACAATGTAAATGCCAACCGATAATAATATATTATTTATTAGAGCCTTAACACATATAAAACGCATCACATAAACACCCGCTCTACTAAAAATGTCCAAACCTTTTTATAATTGTAAACGTAGTGAGAAGTGGTTGTATGGCTAGTGAGGAAGAGGGTATAAAATCCCATACCGTTTGTGTCAGCATCTAATTGAAACTGTAATCGCATCACCCTGTTGCCTGCAGCGCACCAAGCGGCACAGGGAGCGGTTCTTGACTCACAGGAGGAAATTAATGCACAATAAATGTTTAGAATCTGAGAACAGCAGTCATTCGCTGACACGCTTCTATGGCGTGTTTATTACTTTATAGCTGGGAGCTTTTCAAGAGCGTTAAGTACATATTTACACTTTAGCTGATGAATTTTCTTTAGTAATATCTAACGAAGGTGGTGTTGTTTTGCATCATTTCGAAGATAGAACACAATTATTTAGTAATCAATTTATAAAAATCAATTTTATACACAGATCTCTAGTTATAAATAAATAAAAGTTTTAAAAAATCTTGGTATATTATTACCAACAATCAGTTATTAAAAATTAAACATAAAAACAAATGAGAGTCAATTGAGCTATTTATTTGGTTTTAGTAAGTAAATGCATCAATTGAGTACAAGGTATTAGACCTTTAAAAAAATACAGATATGAAACTTGAAATTGGTTTAATATAAAAACATTGAAGAAATTAAATATATTAAACGATTATTGACAAAATTTTGAACAATAAGTTAGAGGTCTTTATTAACGGTGTCCCAACATAACGAAAAAACATACCACTCGGGTTTTCGCGACAAAACGTACCACTCGCCATTCAGGAAGATGGCAGGGTCTTCTAATAACTCTTGACATATTTACCATGCGACAAAACGTACCACTTGAACAACAACACGTCCCCGAGTGCCCGGTTTTACCCCATTAACTCACCACTCAGGAGGATGGCAGGGTCTTCTCCACTCCCACCCCGACCCTCAGTGGCCGGCCGGTTTTATCCCACTAGGCTAGGTTAGGTTATGTTAGGTTAGGTTAGAATAGCGTGGTTAGTGGCCCTTCGAGTGATCACGTTTGTGGAGTCCCAAACGATGCTCAGTTAGAGGTGAAGGAGCGGATGCAAGAGGCTAAGAAAAGGGTTCGAGAAGAAGACACGTCAATTACCAAGGTTTACAACGATACTCTAGGCAATATTCTCGACAAAGGTAACGTTGCACCCTGTTTTATAATATATTGCATAGTTTTGGAATCCCCTCAAATACCTTGTTAATATTGAAACGAGCTTGTACATTTGACTTTATAAGCTTGTTTCAAGAACTATTCATGCTTTCTATGCTATCTGGGGATGAATGAATCAGAACTATCAAGAGACTGAAAAAATGCTTGCTCTAGCATAACTAAAATATCCAAATTACACACACAAAATTGACGAGAGTTTAACCACAGCTTATTTTAAACAAGCCAATATGACTATAAACAATTTATAGTCATTTTGCCAGTCCAAAGCCTGGTTAAAGTGTGATGGAAATCAGCCGAGTTAAATAAAACCATAATTTCAGCAAATATTTTTTATGCATTTTATATGTACGTTTTGCCGCATGGTAAATAATCAAGAGTCATAAGAAGGCCCTTCGCAGGTAGCCTTCTACCTGAGTGGTACTTTTGTTGCATGGTAAATACTCAAGAGTCATTAGAAGACCCTTCGCAGGTAGCTTTCTACCTGAGTGGTACGTTTTATCGCGTATTCTTTATTAACAATTTTGATGAGGATTTAATGGCTATGTCTGTTTAAGGTTATTTGATTTGTGTGAAATATTTGAAAATAGGGTTGCATATATTATGCAAAATAGTTAATTGTTATAAATATTAAACTATTTAAAGTGTATGTCCTAAAAATTGATATTTGCTTTCTTTTACACCTCTTCCCTATGTTCGAAAGGCTGCATTAGATGAACATTTTATGAAGAAAAGTTTCAACGCTATAAAACACCAACTTTAGGTCTAATATTTAAAGGATTCAATGTGTATCACAAACTTATACGTGTTGGTTATCAACAGAATAGCTTCTGTTAGCTGAATCAAAATCAATTAAATAAAAATGTATAATCTGGACATGGAAATCGAACCCGCACCTTTGGCTTTGCAAGCCAATACTCTAGCACTGAGTCATCCAGGATAATATTTTATCCAGATCCACTTTTCGCTAGTTGTTGGTGTATTGAGTTTTGGAGTTTTGGTGTGGTAGTTAAGGAAATTATCGACCACTAAGTTCTTGAACTCGATTCCTGTGTTAGTTAAGTCCCTTCTGTAAAAAATTGACAGAAATTTAACTGTATTATGTATTCAGTGATGATTGTATCCCTAAACAAAGCTAACTGCTATCCTTGTATCTATAATATGAGCTTGATATTGTGAGGATTTTCAATACTCCCTGTGCTAAATTTTCTAATTATTATTTTTACCCTCTTTTATTATAATTATACTAGTTTATAATATTTAAAAAATCACCTTTTGATGTATATTCATGGGATGATAGTAATGGCCACCTTGGCAGCTCACTCGTTTTAATTTCTGTTGCAAGGGGATATTAATTATTTAAGGTATTTCCCTGGTAACTTACACCTTTGGAAAAACAACAAATATCCTAAATTTAATACTATATTATATTAATCTTTGCATTGTTTTATTACGTACCTACCTTGTTTTGTAATTATTTTCTCTCGTTGCTTTTTTTTTTTAATTCAGCTTATTTCAATTATTACAAACTTTTTTTTATGGAATCCCACTTGATTAGTAAAGTAGGTCACGAACCCGCCAAACGAGCGTGCTACTAGGAAAACGTTTCTGCCGCGCGATAATGGAAAGAAATAAAAGATTAATTTCTCTTTCTTTTTTACTAATTTTTTTTGGGGTGGCAGCATTTCTTACGTGGAGGAGAGCCAGAAAACTATTGTAATTTTTTTAAGAATTATAATTTTGTTTGTGTTAAGTTTAAGAGCTTTTTATTTTCTAGAGTTTGATAATACAAGGTTATTTTGTAAATTTTAATATATTTTAGGGAATCTTGCCGCAAATTTCGGGCAACTTTGGCAAGATTCTGGGAAGATGCACGTCAAAGTGGCCTAAGCTGGAAGATTCCTGAGAAAAGAGCAGTATTGGGGTGGAAGTGACTGAGATCAGAGGAGGCGCCGGACCGAATAATGTTTCGGGAAAAGACTCTCGAATAGTGAAGTTACTCATGTACATGTACTGTGTATTCATCAGCTACAAACTAGGAGAAATTCCATCTGGCATAGTCCTGCGGGACTATGCTATTTTGCAACGCGGGACGCCGCATGTATATAATGATCCCGTCCCATCTCTGGGGATAGCAAAATGTACAAACTTTTCTAAGACGTCAATCTCCGAGTTATCATTTTATTTAGGGGGAGGGACGATATTCATGAATCCCCATGAAAATCACCAACAAAAACTATCCAAACCACTTACTGCCCTATAAGAGGACCGGGAAAACCGTAACTTCTCATCTCATTACCTTCTGAAACAGATTTATTGAAAGAATCAAATTTTATTTTTTTAATTTGTATTATTTTTTTCACTTAATTCATTCCATAGCCATAGACCCATATTTCTATCAATCTGTTTAAACAAAAGTAATATTGTATAGTAATGTTGTAATTTGTTTGGTCGACCCGATAGGTAGGGAACCAAACTTGGTAAATAGTAACTATGGCATGATAAATAAATCAATTTTTACTTTCTCAAGTACATTATTTTATTTGAATTTATTTTACTTATTTATAAATAATCATGTTGTTTCTTCTGCAAGTCCCTGTACATTCTAATACACTCTAGGTAATTAACTTTCCAGCATAGTTAAAATATGTTCATTTTAGATGATGATGATGTATATCTTTTATGCTCTACGTCTCAACCCTAGCTGAGGTATGTATATTATTATTATTATTAGCACCGCGTCTTACTACCCGTTCGGGTTATTGTGAGATGAAATGGAGGACCTACAGTTTAACGTGGAATCCGAACCACGGTAGAGGCCTGGCATTCCTCACATTCACAAGTTGTGATTAATACACATCTTGTCAGAGGTGTAGGGAAGGGTTTGGCAATCAGATAAATCTGTGCCGGGACCAAGGATTGAACCCCGGACCCTCAGCACAGAAGTCTGACACCTTACCCCTAGACCACCAGGTCACCGAGGTATGTATAGATGTAACGAGAGATGAGTAAACTGGAACAGCTCACTTTAAAGGTAAATTTGTTTGATTGGTTGGTTACCTTCTGATTATGACGTAGACAAACATACCTCCACATACCACCCAGCAGAAGTTTCCCCGGATTTCTTTTTCCCCCTCTGTATATACTTTTATTCTCTAAATTATTTTTTTTGCCCTCATTAATTAATAATTAAAATCCGGGAAAAATCGGGAATATAGAGTTAGAGCTTATGAACGGTGTATTTTGTTAAAATAGCGAGTCAGTCCCAAAGAACGTCTGTCTCAACTTGTGGCCCGGATAATATCAGCCATCAACAAGTGGCCGACAATGATCAATACATGTCAGCCAACATGGATTAGTGTTGGAAATATGTTGGTAGGGGGAAGAAAGGGGAGATAAGGACCCGCCTTGGAGAGGAAAGTACCAAGATTTCTGCGAGGCTAGAGTTTAATTGACTAATTGCTAATAGTATGTGTATGTTGATTTTAGTATGATTTCAACAACAGTTGGTAGTTCTTCTTACAGGAGATTCGTTATGGAACATAGTGGTTTGACATCGAATATTTTACCCCCTTAGATTAAAAGGTAGCGTGTTTGTCTACTGGACTAAGGGTCGTCGATTGGATTCCCAACACAGACGGAAAAAATCATCATTGGTTAAATGTGGGTTTCCTCTTCCACAGGGATGAATCAAAGACCGATGGTTGGATGTAGGGTTTGTTAAATATTTAAAATAATTTATAAGTAATGATTGTGTTGATATAATCAGTCGGTTCAGAAAGTTTTGCATAAATACTTGAAATTAAAAATAACCTGGACAATCATAACGTTACCAATCTAAGAACTAGTTAATGTCATATTAGTTAAAAAAAAAAAGCCTGGTTGTATTTATAATACAAGGAACGTACTTTGGTAGAACAGCAATTAAATTGATTGGTACATTTCTTTAGTCAATTAAACAATATAAATTAAGAATATATCAAGGAATTAATTTATTCAAAGAGAAATTGTAAAATCAAGAAATTAATCAACTAAAACAGACATAATAACATTCCTGAAAACACCTCATAGATTGTTAAAGAACAAAATTAATTTCCACAAATGATAAAATTAAAGATTCAACAACAACCCATCACTTGAATGATCAATTATCCAGTAACAACCCAAAAAATATAGTAGGAATATTTAAACAACAACAATAAAAAATATGATTTATAGAAAGTGAACTAATTGACTAGATACTTAATTTGTGAAACTTTCACATATAAAAACTGCTGACAGTATAAATACAACATGAAATATATAAAAATGTAAATTGAGATATTGAGAAATTTGTTGCAACTCTTGGCAAGGTGATGACATGTTTCGGCGTGTTACGCCATCATCAGATCTTCATATTGGGGTTTAGATGTTTCCCACGATGTTAACACATTGTATGTCATCACCCTGCCAAGAGTTGCAACAAACTTTATAAGGAGAGGAATCAAAACATCAACAGATAAGGAACGTCACTTTAATTCAAATTTTCAATTAACATTTTTCAATTAACACTGTTCTTTTTCTTTATTACACTTATTTTTATAGCAACCAATAAATTATGTAAAAAACATATATGTACTCAACATTTCATAGCTGATTAAAATGGGCTCTTACTGGATAGTTGATCATTCAAGTGATGGGTTGTTGTAGAGTCTTTAATTTTACCATTTATGGAAATTAATTTGTTATTTAACAATTTATGAGGTGATTTCAGGAATGTTATTATGACTGTTTTAGTTGATTAATTTCTTGATTATACAATTTATCTTTGAATAAATTAATTTCTTGGTATATTCTTAATCTATATTGTTTAATTGACTAAAGAAGTGTACCAATCAATTTAATTGCTGTTCTACCAAAGTACGTTCCTTATATTATGAATCTCATAATTCTCCTTACTACAAGTAAAATGAATATAACTAAAACTTTTTGTATTTGGTACATTATCACTTTGTAGAAATTAACAGTCAACTTTTAACTTTTAGTTTAAAATAAGTGTATACACATACAGATATATATATTATCCTGATCCCTATTTCTACCTTTACGGTCCATTTACACCCCAATTATTTTTAGAATGAACATATTTGGATACTAAAAAAGTTACTAGATCTACTTTCACGTATTCATACGTCAAGTTATGTAATGTACAATCTACAAAATAATAAGAATTACCATTAGCATGGAGAGGGGATAGAAAAATCACAACAATAAATCACTTGTCAAAAACCACACCAATTCACTGAGCCAAGATTCAAACCTTTGCATTATCGTCAATAATTATCTAGAGCTATCTGCTAATCATGCACCCGCTCACTCGCCAATTTGGCCAGGCAGTCGCTCAGTCGCTCGCACGCTCGCTCGCAAGCTTGTCAGTCTGGCAGAACCCTTAGTCCTTTAATAGATCCGGTGATGTCGAGGTCAAGGTTAGAAAAACTGGGTGCACCGAGGATTGTTTTCAAAGTGTGATTTATCAGTGGATTATTTCATTTCATCCACATGTTAATGCTGGCGCACTTATTCTAAATGTCCCTTGAATATTTACATCCCTTGAATTAAATCACTTACCAGATTTTTTCTTGAACGTCCTAAATAGAATATATTTAGTAGGGCCTACAATTAACTAAAACTATAGCAAATATGTTTTTAATATTCATGTAATTTTTTCTCTTTTACCGTTAAGGTTTTTTGAACGTTTGGTGTAATAGGTTATTCCAATAGTCACCACCACTAATAAAACTGGCTTATTTCCTTAGTATTCCTATTACCTTTGGCAAGAATGCCTTATTTACTTCTGGGCAGCGAGGAATGATTGACATCATAACGCCTGTTTTTACTATTCCAGGTGAGCTGAAGATAATTGGATGGTGGTTTCCTTATTTACCTCCATGTAAATGCTCGTACACTTACTCAAAATGTGATATTCCACCCTCCTTCCCCAATAGTGTAAATATATGTATATTCTGGGCGGGTGGTAAGAAGAACGCCTTCCTCTTTTAACAGTGCCTTGTCCCTAAACTGTTGCGCCTTCACCAAGTCTGTCTGTTTCTGTCTTCTGGGCTCACGCTTGACTGCGATGTTTCCTATTAGCTTCATCCTTGTAGTTCCTACAGGTCACGCCAATCGATAGGGCGCTATAGTCGGGAGACTCATCTGATTGCCGATAAGCGTGTGTGTGTGTGTTATGTGTGTGTGCACGTGTACGTGTAGGGCCGAAACAAAAAGAGGAGCAAAATAAATGTGAGACAGAGGAATAAAACAAGGGGAAGGAATGGGATCATAGAGGGTGATACAAATATTCGAACATGAAAAGGTCAGTATAAAGTTGGACGAAAAAAAAAGCTATAACCATTTGAATTTAGTTTTAGTTCATAAACTTTTGGAACAAAAAATAAAAGAGATTTTCACAAACATTTCAGATAGAAGAAACTTTCTGAGTATAGATTTTGTAGAAGATAGTTAAACTTAGAGCTACCATAATTATTACTCCAAAAAGTTAAGATTTTTAGTCTTATATTTATTTTATTTATTTCTAATTATTTGTTCGTGGTACTTTTTGAACAGACTGATTATATCAGAACACGAGAATTTATATGAGTGGGAGTGAAAGAACCAACCAATTTATGCCGGGAAAGGTATTTTCACATACTTTTCATGGTTCTTTTGCATGCCACAATCGGCATGGAACCAACGGCTTTACTTCGCCTCCGAAGAAAGTTGACTACGGATATTTTACCGCTCAAGAAAGTTCCGTTTACTCCAGAAGTGTTGGAACCAAAGAACATCAGATCCTGAGGTGAGTATTTTACGCCAAGACCACTGAGATAAACTAGTCTTTTAATAAACTCTTCGCATAAGTCAAGTATATATTATTTCAATAAATCATATATGTCAGAGTTTTAAATTAGAAATACCTTGACTTTACACGGATTCTAGCTATCCGGTTAAATTATTACTACATACGACTACCAACGCCATGTATCAAATGCCGCGTTAAACATAATAGATTGCGTTCTTAATAAACTGACATACAGCTAATAGTATAATCTCCATTTAATTGGTTGTATTATTGAACAAAGTTCGTTTTATCCCAGTTTTCATTTCATAAGCAGAAACTGTTTCGTTTTATTCATCCCTTGAAACAAACATAGTGTCGACAATATTTAGTTTCAAAGCAACATTTGATCAATGCGGTTTTTCAAATTGACTTTAAACCTCGGAAAGAATAAGAGGCATAAATATAAAGCTTATTGTAATTTGAAATAGCTCAACAAATGTATGTTAACATTTCCACATGGCTCTTGAGCACAATATAGGTTACAACACCCAAACTCCTCTCATGACTTGGGCACGCCCTTTCTGAAACACCACCACACAGGACACACTGAATGCGCCACTGTATCCTTTCGTTGAGGCCTCAGAGAAGCGCGCGCGTGTGTGTGTTTGGGAGTGCGTGTGACGCAACGGGTCGATACGACCATGCCGAAGTTCGTTCGTTCGTTCGTTCTCCGACTCGCGTCAATATGTGACACCCCCACTCCCCCCATTCTTCGGGTGTCGCATGCCAATCCGAGATAAAGCTGGGAGATACACGGGAAAACACTAGGGAATTTGATCTATTTTGATTTTAATTGGAAATCTCTGTGCTCCTGTGATCTTTGAAGGTTAAAAAAAAGTTTCATAGCTCTGTTAATAACATCACATATGGTAACGTAAACTCTATTCATCTAGCGATTATTTAAGTTTACATTCTCATATAAAGAGAAAGTAATGTAATGGTGAAAAAAGTCGATCTTGTAATTTTGTAAATCTTTACGTTTTATGAGAACCCTAACTCAAAATGTGGATTTTACAATAATGTCCGTCTCCATGTATGTATCTTTGTATGTATGTCGGATCCAAAACGGTTAGAAAAATTAAGATTTTATAGGACTATACCTCAGTATGTTTTTTATTTGACCATAGCCCTCAAATTAAGGGTATTTTGTTGATGAGGGATTTTTCTTTAATTCCAAACATTTCCAAAATTGCTCCAACGATTTGTTTAAAACGGAAATTTAAAGAGTGGTAAGTCTCCCAAATTTTACTGCACACTTGACTTTTCGCTAAAAATACGTTAAAGGGTAGCTTAGTGATTATTTTTTATACTTGAAATATTTTTAAAACCACTATTTTGTTTGGAATGTATACTTCAGGAATGTTTGAGAGTAATTTTTAAAAGTGGTCAAAATGGGTAAATGTTAAGGTTTTTAAATTATAAATATTTTTGTTTAAAAAATAATTTTATAGTATCTACCTATGACTGATTTTTTTATAATTTGATTTTTTTAAATGCTTTGACAATTTCTATAAAAATTTGTATTTGGGGACTATTTTACAATATAAAAAATAATGTATCCTTTTTTAAAACAAATTAATTTAAAGGTAGCTTATTTACGGAAAATTATAGAAAGTTTAAAATTGTTTAAAATTTGCCTTGAAAACTGAGTAAAAAGTGGGTATCTGGAAATAGCTTTTCACGAGTAATAAAAATACATTTTAAAAAATTTTTTACAGATTACACATCATTTTAGGGTTGTTAACAAATTACTTATTTTTGAAAATTTGAAATCTATTAAAAATATTTTAGCAATATTATTTAATATTCATTCATAAAGATAGTTTATTGTGATTAACAATATTATGTGTTGGTTTTTATGAAAAAGGATTATTTAAGAGTGGTTTATTGACACCGCATTTTTGAAAAAATTTTCGGAGCTATAACACACAATGTGAGAAAGTTTGTGTGCTAATGTCCTACCATTTATTAATATATTCTGCTTATCGAGATGTCGACATTTAATGTTAAGCTGGGATGACAACAGGTAGGTCATTCATTACCTTATGACCCGTATCAGTGGTCGAAAGGTCTAACGCGTCACTCTCTTGTTAGACTAGATTACAGGTAACGGTGAGATCAGGGTTTGACTCAAGGTCGGGTATAATGAGTTTTTTTTTTCCTAAATGGTTTCCCACTCTTCTTACAGTTAAATGCGGGTATATTTTTATCTATTTCTACCTTTCTAATAATTATTTCACTATTTTAAAAATGTATGCGTTTAGCCTGAACAGATCCATAGCTCCTGAGTTCAATCCCTGAAACTTCAGATTTTCTGTGAAGCAACGGGCTTAGGACGAAGAAATAACAATCTACTTGAATGTAGCGGATCCTGTCTAGAAAAATGAGAGGAATGGCCCGAGGGGACGTTGTGTTGACAACATGATACCCTCTATCCACAGAAAGGGGCACTAAGTGGACCAACAGGTGGTGGCCGCTCGGTCGGCATGGCTTAATTGTAGGCTGAGGCCATTGAGTTCATTTTTTAGACTTCGCCTGAAATGCTACTAAGATGCACTGAAAGAAAACTACTTCAGATCCTAATATTGTAGTTATGGTGGGTATATATTCATATTGAGCTAGCTGTGATATACTGATAGCTATAATCTATAAATATCTACATTATAAAAATCTACGTTATGTCTGTGTGTCCGTCCTCCCGATACCCTCTAAAGATTTTACATTCGGTAAGAATGATATTTAGCACGCCATCTCTATGAAACAAATCCAAACCTTGAAAAATTTCATATGTTAGATCCAAAATGGCGGTGAAACGTACAAATGTAGTCCTAGCGAGCATACATTTGGTATGAATGCTATGGAGCATACTATAATTATGAAGACAATTTTAAGCTTGAAAAATAGAATTGTGAAACCAAAATGGCGGATCAAACGTACTCATTGAGTGCTAAGTTAAAGAATTTAAATTTGGCATGGACCCTATGGGTCTGGCTATTTAATATAAAGGCAAAGTAAAATGTAGGCACACTAATAATATACGAGTGAATAATACATCATGTTGATATTGTAGCGATAGCTGCAACACAAGTTCAACTCACCAATTCTCCTGATAAATTTCACAAGAACACTCCGGCACGTGTCTGGATACAACATAAAGGTCCAGTTTCATAGTCAGACTTAGTATGCCTCAAGTGTGGCGTATTACTAAATACAAGATGACACATACCTTGACCAGAATAGACTGGACCCGTTTCAAATGCGAAACAGGCTCATTCCATTCGAGTTTAGGTATGTGTTGTCTTGTATTTAGTATAGCGCCACACTTGAGGCGTACTAAATCTGACTATGAAACCGACCCAAAGCCCTTACTGTTGCTCGTTGACCCAATGACTCCTAGTGATGAGTCAGGCAATCTAGCTCCCCTCCAGATACTTTGATTATATTTCCTTACCTATATGTTTTAGTTATAGAATACCATATATATATATATATAAGATGTTTTAGAATCCAAGCTCCTCATAGGTACTTCTTAGTTCAAACGATTACTCGCTGTTTTCATGTCATTGAAATGTATTAAGCTACGGTGTTTATAGATGTAGTTTGGGGTGTTCAGCCCCACTCGATCCTGCGTGGCAAGAGGCTGCACTGTTCTTTGGTGTACCCACTACTTATTTCCATATTTATTTTCAAAATTCTCTATTCTAAACTCATTACCCGTTTGATCTATATATATATTTATATAAATTAATGTTGTTATTAAATTTTAATTAATTATAGACATCTCACTTAAATTTTGTTTAATTTCTTTTATATAATTAATTCTGGTACTTTAAATAATCTTTATTGCACTTCGTTTTGAAGATGTCTCGTTTATATGTAAATTCAACTAAGTCCTTGAGGCTGTATTCAATTGTACGTTATAGTCGTTTATAGGTTTATATAAATTTAAATTAATTATATATATTATTACTGTGGTGTCGTTTATATAATTAATTCTTGTAACATTAATATTTCTTAAACTTTGTTTTGAAGATTATTTTTAAATTTAACCAAGCTTGTGGGGATAGATTACTAGGTATTTATCAGTCTGACTAACCTCAATGTGGAATTTGGTTTATTTAACTGATTTGCTTTTAGATTTATTTTTGGTCTTAAATATTGATTTCTGCCTTGTGCGGCTATGCTAAAACCATGTTCCCTCGTTGAACAAATACTCCTTATATGTGTGACTATGAAGATTTATGTTTTCACAAATTCTGTGTGTGATTTACCTTCGTAAATATATAAATTATTGTCTTATTGAATAAAATCTTAATGTGCAGCTGAATTGATATCTTGGTTCTTATTGTGTTACAATATTTGGTCATACCAGCCAATAAAAATATGTTTTTAATATTATTATTTTACCATATATACATAATAGTACAATTCTAAATCTGTATCTGCATTCTATTTTCTGTCTACTTGTTTTTTTTGTTTGTTCTTTTTGTTTCCAGTAAACTCAAAAAGTTATAATCGGATCAAGACGGGAATTCTGTTGTACTTCTTATTTTTCAGCGGACAGCGTACCATCACGCTATCTTATAAGCCAGCGAAGTAGTTTAAAATACGACTGACTGTTAGTAAGATTATATTAGCGTCTAAAATTTGTAACAATTCGAATTTATTAACGTTTAATATATTAATCTTCTCTTTAAGTCCCTTTGGAAACGAGGGGTTTGAAAAGATCAATAATCCCATTATAAATCTCCTTATATACGAGTTACATGAACCATCTATATTAATAAAAGTTTAATGGAAACTAGAATATAAATTTCAATCTCAAATACAAATAGAAAGTGCAGATTATAGCGGTGACATGTTTTCAGAATTTTGTTAGTTTTTTCGTATTCATATTAGTAAATAAAAGGCATTTCTTTGTAAATAAAAAAATTCACAAGTAGCGCTCAACATGATTATTTAATTTAAGATTATATTCACATGTGTATGACTATTCATACTAATAAATGACTACTGCTAAAAGAATATTGATAGCGAAAGAGTATTGGAGGATGCATAGACCGAAAGAAGCTTTTTAGTGTAAATTCCATATCCTCTCTGTTGAGCTTTGCCTTTATTTGCGTAGTTGGTTCATCGGCAGATCCTAAGATAAACTAATATATAAACAGAGGACCTCGCCAGGAAACAGGATAATCATTCTCCCTGATATAATGAATGTGCAAATCCGGCTATCCAAGATATACAAAGCATACATATCCTACAAAGCAGAAAGTACGGAGACTAACTAGATTAGGCCTCCCCACACCTTCTGAAATTAATCAAAGATATGTCTGACATCAAGAAGGAAGAAAAAGTTTTCAACATCGTGTATTTGAAGTTGAACGCAGACAAAAACTTTCTTTAGGAAGACATTAAATGATACAATGCCATCAAGGGCCAAACTTATGAAACTTGGAGACATGGTCGAACCTATTAAGAAACTTAATCATAACAAATCTCAGATTCCAAGATCAAATACTTTCTGAGACATTGGAGTACAAAATTTAAGAAAAAACACAATTTTGGCTTATTGCAAATACCCTAAATGGGTCTGAATAAGGTTCTATTGCACCTAAAGAGTTGAGACTGGTTTAATTTGATAGATATTTAAATGTGCTTTCATTTGACATATAAATTTAGTAAATATTTTATATATAAGTTTCCAAGGTCAAGAAAAGTATTTTTTGACCCTAATATGAGAGAAGCCAACCATAGCTCCAAGACATGTAATAAATGTAGTCAAACATTTGTTGTAGAATAGGCTTTAATGAAAAATCATTTCCCATTTGGGAGAGAAATTTTACTGATGGGGGATGATTTTAGGCAATAATTACCCATTATTTCACATGTTCATATAAATGCAACCGTCCAGACAAATGTTAAATACCTTTATATCAGCTGTGGAACAAATTTAAAGTTATCACGTTAAAAATAATGTACAGTAGGTATACAGTAACTTCCGTTATTTATATTCTGATATTGGTGATGAAAAACTGAAGAAAAGAAAATATCGCTTGAATGAAAATAGCTTTAAAAGGACAGAGAAAATAATATTATATACGGCTAGGTAGTTCACAAAACATTTGGAAATACATTGAGCCAAATTGATGTTTCTAATGACAAAATTGTGTACGCGAAATGACAAATGTGTACAAATAAATGAGGATGTATCTAATATTTTAGAAGGCGAGATCCATTACATTAGTGTGAAATCAGTCGACTGTCAAGATCAGCAGGAAAAACATCTATTCAGTTGAGATTTTAAACAGTTTGATGCCTCCAGAAATACCACCACACAAGTTAAACTTAAAAGTTAGTCAGTATGATAATTCTCCTTTGGTACTTAAATACTTAACAGGGCCTATGCAATAGAACTGTCCAACAATGACGCTACAATTTTAACACGATTATCTTAAGTGAATTAATGTTTCTTACCAATAGTTTATTTGGCACCGGTAGACTATGGAATTCTCTATATTTTGAGACTGGGGCAGTGCCCATTCAAACATGTGTTCTCAATTACTATTAATTAGTTACAAGGTCAAACCTTGTATATGGATAGTACATATAATACTCTAAAATTATAACTAATTTATTTCACTCTCACTTTATCCACTCCTACGAGAGAAAGACATTTTTCACACACAAAGCCTAACATAACAGTAACTTAAATTTCAGTTTTGGTTTTGTTAGGTTGGTTAATATTGTAATCAACCTGTCGTAGAAAAGCATAAAAACAAGTTGAGTATCTTTTTCATATCGTAAACTGGTATTAATGTGATTTAAGTTGATGGGATCATATTATATGTAAAGTATTAATATATATAATTTATTTTCATTGGAGGTATTTAACACTTACTTTCTGAACCGACTAATTATATCAGCACACTGATTATAATCTAACATAAAGCTAGAACAGACACAACAACCATCCCCCAGCCATTAACTCATATCTTTGAAAGGGGAAACCAACATTTCATCAATGGTAAATCTTTTGGTCAGGACCCAGCCTCCTTAGCTCAGTAGACAGACACGCTACCGACTAAGCTAAGGTGTTGGACTATATGTATTTTTTTATACTCACTTTTTCCTTAGCTGGCCTAGGCCAAAGGTCCCGGGTTTGATTCCCGTGTCCAGGTGTCATTTTTCAATTTTCAGAATATGATATATAGATAGAGTAATCCTCAGTAGAAGCATAAATAATATATTTTGCTATTTGATTATTAAATATGTTGTTACCACCCTCTCAACTACCTCTTAGCTACGGCCACTCTAGCCTAAAAGGAAGAGAGGGGTCTGGGGGGGTCAGCTAATGTGACAAAGAAAGCAATATATAGCAACAATTAAAAAATAATATGAATATTTTATTCATAATAACAACAGAACAAAAGGTTACATGGCCTCAACAATCCATCTAAAGTATGTTGAAAATCATTTCAAACGTAAGTTAAAGTCAAAACGGTCATCTATAAGAGACAACAACTCGACCAAACTAATCTGTCACGACAGTGGATATTAATAAATATCTAACCTGATAGTTATTTAAATACAAAAATAAAGCGCCTTATGGGCATCTTTTAAAATGTTTTCAAAGTGTTTGCTTCATCAAAATGAATGCAGACGTAGCTACATTTACTTAAAACATCACAATGATGTTAATACAAACACGAGAGTTTGACTTTCCGGCATCCAGTTAAACTCCCGTGGGACTAATATATATCGACTCAAAACAAGAACTCTCCTAGTTAATTAAATTTTATGACATAATAAAATTTGTCTAGTTAAACTACAAGATATTTCACTTAAATAATTTTAAAATTATTTAGTCTAAATCAAACCATCTGCTACTTTTACGTTAAGTTCAAACAACAACTAAGTAAGAAAACGTTATACACAAAAAAGGGAAGAATTTTACATTTACTCGGTGCTCGAAGTTTGTCAAATTAAATTAAACACTTTTAACAACACATGCTAATAAATGTGGCAATCTAATAAATACTAGACTTCTTTGATACTAGCGCCCAAGTGGCGGCAAAACAAATTAACAGTCTCATAAAACATTTAGTAAATAAATTACTCTTTTTGGCTTATTCCAAACTACTACACTAATTTTGATACAAATAATTACGACATCCTCCTGTAAATAGTCCAAGTCCAGGACAAGACTTTTCCAGACGGCGACAACGACAATAGTCTATGACATGGTGTCTCTTGCAGGAATCGAAATAAATATATAATAGTCACTGAGTTTACAAACTGCAAGGTTTAAATAGTGTTTCTAGTCGCATAGGAATAAGGGGAGAGTGTCCAGATTGGTCTATGGTTTTCAACGGTCACTTTTCAAAAAAAACACGCCATGCTTGACTATTCTTGGATTGGCCAGGTTGCTTCAACACGAGCCGCCTGGTTTTAGAGCTCCGTTGGTTGGTGGATGCGATGAACAGACATCACGTGATAAGTTGGTTCTTAGATCTGTCTTCCGCGCCGGACACCAAGGTAGTTCCATTTAGTTGATGGTCTCAGTCAGTTCCGATTTGACCTGTCCGCTCGAAGCCTCGGATAGTTGGCGCACGGTGGCTGGTTATACCTCTTCGATTTAGGACACGAAGTGGTTTTCCAGTCTTGAAGGTTGTTCTAGCCAGAATAAATACAAGCAGTAAGTACATGAGCATTTTGATTTTATGGGGGAGTTTCGTTCTTGATTGAATTCGTACAGATTAAAGACAGTCTAAATAGGACTACAATATAGAAGTTTACTATTGCAGGATTTTTATTACTATCAATGTTTTATATAGAGTGGTGTAACATGTTGCAATGTTACAATGCGATCCCTACAATTATAATAATTGTACAAATGGCAGCAATAAGTCAACTACAGAGTTGAAGGTGGCTGCGTTATCTGATAGCTCGTGATCTTAATAAAATAACACCATTTTAGCCGACGATTTCCGCACGTCCATCATAGACTCTGCCTTAAAAATATGAGTGAAGAATGACCCTAGGCACGGGACGATTCCTGGGTAGCCCAGGGGTTAGAGCATTGGCGTACTAAAACAAAGGTTCCAGGTTCGATTCCCGTGTCCAGGTGTCATTTTTCAATTTTCAAAATATGGTCCAGAGTGTTAAGTTCCAGCTGTATAGATTTGTTTTTGTTAGTTACCCACACTGGTTGTCACGCAGGTAAAGGCGTCAGGAATAGAGTAGCTACAAATTTAAAAATACTCACCTAAGGTGCACTTTTGTCAGTTTACCTAAATATTATATCAATTTTACAATTTTTATTAGTCCTGAGTTTTCTGTGACCTTCTAAGAGTTACCCCACACTATATTGAATATGGCGCTTAGGTCATTAAGCTCGCAAGTTGTGAAAAACTCCAAACTAATATTAGCCAAATTATGTAGGCCCAAGCCAAGTTTATTCTTCTATATTACTTGGTTTTTAGTTAACCAAACTGGTTATCACTATGTCGAATGCATAAGCTTATGGACGTGATTAATTTTTAAAATACTGTTAAATTTGCAAATGAAGACTACATTTAATATCACATTATAAACATATACAATAGCCATTGTTCACGTGGTTTAAGACGTCAGTCTCGCAATATACTTTTGTATAATTTAAAAATAATTCTCTCTAGTTATCCGATTGATTGCTTAGAGTTTTAAATTAAAATCAATTTTAATGAGCTAATAAACGAAAAACCTTTTGAGCGGCAACCATCTTGAAATTAATAACAAGATCAAAAAATAATGTAGGCTTGCATTATATTGTTCGGTCTAGGTTACAAAAATGCCCCTGACAAATTTCATTTAATTTTGATCTACGAATTTGAAAGCTATCGTATAATAAACATCCGGGTAGATGGATAAACAGACAGACTAAATGCCAATTGATCCAGTTAAAAATAATCTCACTACGCTCGGTCAACTTTATATAAGTTAACGTAATTATTATATTTTCATTCTAAATTCCTCATGTTTGAAAGTATAAGATTTTACTAAAGTTTGTTTCAAAAATAATTCGGAGAACTGTCCCTTTACTCGATAAACTGTAGCTCTTCTAAAATCTCCTACTTTTCCTGTCTCCTGCGGATAAGACACTCGCATCACGTCCTTTCATCCCGTGTTGACCTGTAGTTGGATCCTGGCGGTCACAAGGTCCTGCAGTCAGGGTCAACTCAAATCATCAGAACGACGTTACAACGAGAAATAAAAGCTCTACTAACCGTGGCGAGACTTTATGGGAAGCCTTTATCTTTCCCCTCCCCCTGCTCCAACCATTATTTACCCTTCAGCTCGTCATGCCCCTTAACGCTAGCTCAAGTACGTGAGCAAAGGGAAGGTTAAAGAAAAGTTTAGCTTGAGGTACAAAGACGAGTTTGTTTTTTAAGGGAACCGATTTGTGACGTTCAACGATTCATGCTTTGGGAGGGTTGACAGTTTTTTTTCGTTCCATCCAGATAGTTTAGTTAAGGATCGTTCCTGTGACTTGAGTAGTTAGGAAAGCCTATAGATATAAAGTTTGCTACCGTAACTGCGTGGTTATGGAGGTATACTACAAATGTAAAGATTGTTCCTCTAAATAAGTAATTGAGGGACATATACACAGGCTTAAATATTGTTCCTTTTACTAAGTGGCTAGGAACGTAGATTACAGGTGTAAAATTTGTTCCTGTAGCTAAGTGGCTAGGAACGTAGACTCCAGCTGTAAAAATTATTCCTATAACTAAATGGCTAGGAATTTAAACTATGGGTGTAAAGATTTTACTTGTAACTGCATGGCTAGAGAGTTAAAGCACAGGTGTAAATATTGTTTCTGTAAATGAGTGGTTAGGGAGGTAAATCACGGTTGTAAGATTGTTTATTGAAATGAGTGGTTAGGGAGGTAACTTGCAGGTGTAAAGATTCTTTCTGTAAATGAGTGTTTAGGGAGGTAAATTACGGGTGTAAAGATTGTTCCTGTAACTGAGTGGTAAACTTGGAAAACCCTGGGAATTTTAAGTAAGAATATTGTGTTAAACTTAAACACGTGCAGGAAACGGTTATGTTTACTTACGTAGAGAATGACCTAGCATTTGGTTGAGTTGGATCCTAAGCAGTAGATTCAGAACCAGAACAGCACAATGAGCCATTTATTGATGGTATCCTTAAGTTTACTAAACCAAAATGCTAACTCTAATTTTTCAACGAAGCTTTTGAAGATTAAATAAATAAAGTCACAAATATTTACATCTGTTTTTCTGGCATGCCCAATTGTTTCATTGAAAGTACCACTTAGTAATGGAGACATCGCAACTGAGCAATCCAACACCTTGCCTCAGTCGGTAGTGTATAATACTGTTGAGCTAAGGGTCCCGGGGTTTGACTCCCGGAGTGGCCGAAAAGTTTATCTTTTGTTAAAAATGTGTTTACACTTTCACATTGATAAATTAATGGCCGGGGACTGGATGTTGTGTCTGTCGTAGTCTTTGTTAGATTATAGGGCATATGAAGCTACGGCAGAACTAGTCAACCGGTAGGAGAAAATTTACGGTTTGAATAAAAGACTGATCCAGGCCATAGCCTGGAATCAGTAATGGAGCTAAGTTATTAATATTATTGAGAAATATGTTTTTACTCTGTGCTTAGTTGAACGTACGGTTCAGATATATTCTATAATTAAAATATTTTAAAAAATCTGTTCTCACATATACATACATTACTATATGTAATTTTCAACTTTCACTTTCTCATATAGACAAATAATTACGATCCTGAAAATTTTCAACTCCAAAATTATGACGTTCCTTTACGTGCTATGTGCTATGTGCCCCCTAACCCTAAGTGAATCTTTCATTTCAATCTGTCCGCATGTTATTTTGTGTTTATTAGTAGGCTACGTTCTAAATTGTTTTATGTATTTGTTCAACCCTATATTCAGATTTCATATGGTAGTATTTTGAGATTAAATCGTAATTTATTCCAACAATAAATTAAGAGCAGTTCGCTGATGATCGATTTTGAAAATTGGACCATTTAAGAAAATTAGTTGATTTAAAATGTCTATCTTGGAAGTGTTATAGTATCTAAATAATATTACTTAAGTCTACTTGTTTAGAAAATAAATTAATAATAATTCAAGCTTAGCTTACTGATTTAAAAAAAATTTAATAAGGGACAATATATCTTATAAGAACTATGTATTATTTTGTCATACAATTTACTTACATCTATTACTGTTGCCAGCACATGGCCTGTGTCCGTTTTTTATTCAAGTTATCTATGCCTACACTGCCAGCTTGCTAGGCCTGTCGTAACTTAATATGCCTTATAATCTAAGTAAAGACTAGGACAGGCACAACATCCAGTCCCTGGCAGTTAATTCATTGTAAAAGGGTAAACCCACATTTCACTAATGATAAATTATTCAGTCATTCCAGGAAATAAACCCGGGACTCTTAGCTCAGTAGATAGACACTATACCGACTGAGCTAAGTTGTTGGATTGTCATATAATTTACTATAGATAACAATACTATAGTAAAATGTTGTCAATTGTGACCGAAAATAAATATGACTACAGTATATTTTATATTTTATTTATTTATTTAGCACCGCGTCTTACTACCCATTCGGGTTATACGTTTAAGTACTATTTACTCTAATGGGTTAGGAATTGGGAAGGTTAAATATAGAGGAAGTGAACCCGCATTTGCGTGGAGGGAGAGTGGAAAACCATTTAGGAAACTCCCCTCCCAGTTCACCCGACTGAAATTCGAACCTCTATCTCCCCGTCCTCGGCAGTCGAGCTCAACACGACTAGCGCGTTAGCCAACTACGCCACCGAGGCGGGTTATATTTTATAAATTGATCTTTCTACCTCTTTCTTGATTTATTTCAACTACTCATATTTGTTCGTATTATTTAAACCGACGTTGCAATGTTAAATGAGGCACTGAACCTAGTTTCATTGCATGGTGCTGACGAAAGAACCAATATTATGAAATAAATTCAGAACACCGTGCCAAAGTTTGGAATTTTTTTGCAAAGTGTTCTTTAATTGTGGTTGATTGTACAAAGACTAGGGTAAGGAGAACATAATAGATTTTCCGGGCTTTTGAAACATACCGGTGTCAATTGTCTTACACCTCACTGCATTCCGCCCTTTATAATCTGCTAGCTTTATATAAAGGGAGTAAACTAGATAGGTGATCTCGATTATCACAAACGTGTGAGGGGAAGTAGACTATCTACGTTATTCTCTAAGAGTCACTGTGCGGGAAATTTGTCAGTCAAAATGATGCTTTTAAAGTGATTGTCAAGTTGATAACCAAAATTATAGAAGGCCGCATATAGCTTTAGTGTTGCAAGACTAACCCATTTATATAAAAAAAAAGTTGGACCTGGTTGTCTAGGGGTAAGGTGTCAGACTTCTGTGCTGGGGTCCAGGGTTCAATCCTTGGTCCCGGCACAGATTTATCTGATTTCCGAACCCTTCCTTCACCTCTGACTAGACATGTATTAATCACAACTTGTGAATGTGAGGAATGCCAGGCCTCCACCGTGGTTCGGATTCCACGTTAAACTGTAGGTCCTCCATTCCATCTCGCAATCACCCTATCATCACACATTAGCGTAAGTGCGTAAAACCCGAACGGGTAGTAAGACGTGGTGCTAATAATAATAATAATAATAAACTAAAAAAATGGAAGCAGCATATTCTTCCATTTATTGAGATCATTAGATTTGATCAAACTTGTGTTGTTGTTTTTTTGCTGAGAAGATAAATTATTATTCTTTATAAAGGAAGTCACTAGTATCTTGAAACAAGATATAGTTTAGCCTCCATTTTATGACTGAACTGACCCATTTAACTAAAGTCTGATGAACAAATTACACACAAATTACAATTGTCTAACTTATTCAGGCTCATAAATGGTTTATAGAAAGGAATTCAAACTCTTCAAAGTTTGACCTTAATCGATTTTCTTATTTTAAATTTCCATCCAAAGAATGTATCGCCATTAGATACTAAATCCTATTAGATAGAAGGAATGACGAATATAATAACAAAGGTATACAAAGAAGGAGGTTGAATGAGTCATAAAGTTATATATATGATAATATTCAAAGAATAGTCTATATAAAACATAAGAGAGATATAAAAGTTTAACAAATCAATTTAATATAGTTAAAACAAGGTAACAATAATACAAAGGTATGACGTGATTATATACAAACATTCCTTAGGGTTAGATATCCAATTCCAAAAACTCATCGGGACAACCCTATTAAAACCCTAGATACCAAGTTTTAGTCCGATTGGTAAAATAGTTTAGGATCTACTCCGAGGTACAGACAGACGGAAATGCAAAAACCACTTTTTCGGATTCGGGGGGGGCCATCAAAAGTCGACATTCATCAAAATCTCAAGTTCGATTTTTTTTTGACGATCACAATAATTTCTCTTCCTGTAAGATATCGAGAAATTAAAAGGGTTAACTGGATACAAGAGGTAAAAAAGAGTAAAACAGGTCCAAAAAGTATTACAAGGGTGAACTAGGTAAAAAAGGCAAAAGTTCAAAAAGGGCATAAATTATATAAAGGCAACAAGGGTAAAAGGTTATAAAGTAAATTCAATAAAAACATAAGGATAAAAAGTTTAAAAGTGGTAAAATGAATTAAATATTTGAAAGGAGAAAAAGTGCAAAAGGGGTAAAATAGTGCTAAAAGTGCCAAAAATGCAAAAAGAGTAATAAGAGCAAAAAGGGCAAAAAGGAATAAGGGTAAAAATGGCAAAAATATACAAATAATAAGAGTGTTCAAAATGTATGCCTTCCAAAAAATAATGATAAGATTTGTGGTGTTACAAACTTAAATGTAGAATATGTTCATTTACTTATAATTTGTTTACTATATTACTTGTTTGCATTAAGAGAATTGTGTATCCTGTTTCAAATTATTAGCAAAATGAATTTTTTTTTAGTATTTACATAAAATGTAAAAATATTGTATGTAATTAATTTTCCTTGACCTAAGATATTTTACTCATAATGATTTTTTGATATCAATTAGGTTTATATATAAAGTATTTCTTGTATAAGATTAGAAATAATAAAACCACTGATTTATATCTCTTAATAAGTGCGTAGGTGATTTTTTGTTGGTGTTGTTTTGGGTTTTTTGTTATTTTTAATTTATTTTTTTAAATATTAATAACTTTGTGCATGTGATGTCTTTTTGATACCTCTTCTTTTGTACTTTTAGAATATTTCCCATAAATTTTATATCAGCAACATTATGTCCACTATAGATAATTTTTTTGTCTATAAAGGCCTGCGCAGACCAACGCAGGAACAGGAGCGAAATCCACGCAAACTAACCATTCCATTGCGGAATATTGGAGAGCACTAACTGGGGCGAATAAATCCCGCGTGTTTGCTGGCGAACGCGAGACTGCAACGTCGTACCACTTGGTTCACTGCATGCACTATTTTCCCGTGTCCCGCTAGTAGTTTTGGTTGCAAACGGTGGTGCTGATTGTGTGAGATCATCCTGTCAATCACAAAACAGTTGCTAGAAACTGTGCACAATTAACACGTGGCTTACGATTTAAGTCATAAAGACTACATGAACCTCAAGAAGAGGAACCAGAAATGGAAACGGAAAGAGATCGGGAAGGAATTAAAAGTATTTGGTTAGTGTGAGAGCAAAATTATTTTAAGGTTTATTCTGGCAAGATGTTAACCTACGCTTGTACATTTCCTTGGAAGTCAAGAGTGTTGGGTTACCATCCTGCTGAGAATAGCATTTATCTCATTTAGCTTGCATCCTGTTTACGAGCTAGCACGGTGCGACCGATGGACCTTCCTGGCTGGTAAAAGATCGAGTTCAGTATGTTTGTATGTTAAAATAAGACAGAGCTGTTAAATGTTGGACGCCACGCTGAATACATGTGGGTCGGTAGCTTGCACGACTGCGTGATGACGATATAAAAGTTGATCTGGTGGTTCACCCTGCTGAAGGGTCGATCGCAGGTCTACAGGAAGGTTGCGAGACCGTTATCGTGCCTGCGACCTCGTCATGGGAGATCTAACCGGTTACCCATGAAGTAGTTTAGTATTTGAATAGCTTAATAAATATATCTTATTGGACTAGCTTGCGAGTCTCACTCCCCACGAACCACCCATTCCAACCCCTACCACTCGGGGTCCATCCTAACCATGTAAGTCCCTACGGTGCCATGGTAGTGCTGTAGTAGGGTTGGCTACCGGGTCCGCAGACAAAATTAGTAACCTTACACAGTTTTGTCAGAATTAAGACAGGGACGTTACATTAGTAAGTATTCTACGTGTGACTGTTTTTATTTATTAATGTCATGCACATATTGATTCGTTCTTTTATAATGTTGAAACAAAGAGTCAAACCTTAGACCATTGACTCAGTTCTCCATGGTTTTAATGAATACCACGTAGATTTTTATAGTCAATATATACCTTTAATTTAATACATTGCAAGATTCTGTATGCGATAAAATACTGAGCAATAATTTAAAATGAACAGAACCCAATTACCTCAGTTGGTAAGCACGTCAAATCAAATTTCAGGTTTCAAATCTTAGGTGCGGGAACATTTTAAAAGTGTTTCACAGAAGCTATTTGAGTTTAACAATCCAACGTAGGATTGGTGTATTCATATCAAACAAACAAGCATGCAAATTACTGGCGACATTCAGCTCGCAAACACACACGGGAGCAAAACGCATTTTAATCTCGTAAAATACGAGTTCTACACTTAGTAAGGTGTTTATTTATGCTGGGGGCAATCTCCGATTCCATTAAAATGTAAATGCCCTCTCAAGAGTAGTTCTTGAATCAGTATTCGAGAGGGGAATTGAGGAGGGGGTTGGGGAGTGCTATGACGGGGTTTAGGGAAATTGGGAAGGGGGAGTTGAGGGAATAGGTCGCTATCATCAAAGCAAATTGTACGACATCTCCTCCCCCGCCTCCCTGATAAAATGTTTCCCGCCCGTAAAGTCGAAGGTGAGCACCAAAATAAAATGCAAATGAATGTTGCGGTGTGATACGAAGCTATGAGTAAAGGAATAATGAAGGAGAGAGGAAAAAAAGAGCGAGATAAGAAATGGAAGCGATATAGGAGAGTAACATGAGTTTGTTAAAGTAACAAGATTTTTTTTAATCTTGATTAATTTATGGTGTAAACTGTTTAGGGTGTCCTGTTAACCTTCTGGCTTACATGTTATTTTGGAGTTCACAGGCTGTTTATATGAACATATAGGCCTAAATTTTTAGTAAATTAATTAAAAACTTTATTTTTACACATAGTTTTAATATACATTCTATAATTGCAAAATTTTTAGATTGTACCATATATTAGAGCCATTTTTTTAAATCAATTTAAAATGAAAATCAAGTTAACTATTTGAATTTTACGATCAATCTGTGCTCTCACCGATGTAGTTCTCAAGACCAGCAGAAATAAATAATATGACAAAGCCTTTTTTAATGAAAGCTTCTGATAAAGTGATTCCTCAATTCTGGGTTTAGTGTACTCGGTTGTAGGGAACATTCAGCTACAATTAATATAAATAAGTGGTTCTCAATCACATAACCTACATTTCATTATTGCCATTATGCAAAAAATTGTATTTTTGTTTAACTACTGGGTGTTTGACTTTCGATGCAGAGGAAGATATGTCACCCCAGGAAATTATACAATTATTCATCAATGACAATTTTTTTGAAATTAAAGAGATAACGATATAAGTTAGAACGTTTGTTTTGATTGTTTTTAGCACCACGCCTTACTACCCATTATATACTAACTAAGCTGATGTGTTCAGGATGAGGAAGAACATCATTAAAACTACCCTAATCTATTAGAATAAATCTCCTCCCACAAAATAGAGAATTCTAGAATTTACATACATGAGGCGGGAGAATCTTAGTTAACCAAAGATTCTGAACATTTATTGTTTCAAACAAGGATTGGTGGATTGGAGTTAGCGGGAGAGTAGGGAGTTTAAATTTTCAAAAACTAGGGAAAAAAATTAATAATTTTTGGTGTTAAAAAAAATTGAAATTCGTCAGGAAGGAGGATAGGGTAGTGCAGATAACCAGAAAAGTATGAAAGTTTTTTTAATATAATATTAAATATTTGGAGAATGTACGGGAAGAGTGGCTAAAAATCTCAAAACTAATAGCAAAGAAAACACAAGATTCTAGGTGCAGTATAAGATTAGAATGTTTTAGTTATATAATAATAAAAAATAAAATAATCAAATCAAATGATAAATTTTAATTTGATATTGGACCTAAGGAATAGAGGTCTAAAAATTTCACAAACTGATAGTGTAAAAAACTTTATTTTGTATTAGAAAACTGAAATGATGGAACAGCCTATTGTTTCATTTATTCCCTTTGCTAAACTGTAATGCTATTTTCCAAATATTTTTATTACAGGCTATATTTTTTTTTCTCATATCTTATAATCACCCGTAGGTAAATTAGCGTTTTACACTCAGATTATAGGTTCGTTAAGGTTTCGTTTCAAATATTGTTTTTAAAACATATTGGTTGATATATTTGGGATTGCCATGGCTATCTTGATATTTTAAAATAATAAATTATATAATGAGTGCAGCTGGATGTCAAATATTATAATTTGATATAGTTTTGATATTTGTTCATCTGCATGAGTCATCCGAACACTTATAAACATCCTATAAATCTAAAATTTGGAATTCCTATAGGCCTTAAGATAATGTTCTCTAGAAAAGTAAAAAAAAGATAATATTTATTATTATTATTATTATTATTATTATTATTATTATTATTATTATTATTATTATTATTATTATTATATGGAGGATTTAAAATAATGGATTGGATTAGGCCAGAAAAGTTGAAAATGGATAAACCCTTTTAAAAACTACTATAAACTGTTTCTGTTTAACATTAATTTGTTTTAACTCCTTAACACCCATTTATGTTATGTCATTCTTCTTTTGACTTTCTCGCTATCTTACAGGTAGAAAGAGTAGTGTGGTCTTCAAAAAAATTTAACTCGAGATTTTGATGAATGTTGACGTTTCATGACCCCCGAATCCGAAAAAGTTGTTTTGAATGTCCGTCTGTCTGTGTGTATGTATCTCCAACTAGATCCTAAACTATTTTACCGATCGGGCTAAAATTTGGTATCTATGGTTTTCATTGGGTTGCCCCAAGCGCTTTTTGGAATTGGATATCTAACTCTTAAGCTAAGGGTAGTTTGTTAAAGGGCAAAAAAGAGAAAAAGTCAATTTTCTCTAAATTTGCTATAATGATTTTGATTAAAATTCGTATCTAGTCGTTGATTAGGATAATAAATAAACTGGCTTATTTTCATTTTCCCATGGAAATTACTTCTAGGGTACTTTACAGAAGCTGAAATTTCCGTATCTTCACAACTATTTGAGATACTAAATAACTTATCATTGCAAAAAGTAGTACTATTAAAAAAACTTTTTTATGAAATATATTTTTATAAATCCAACCATTTCTGAGATATTGGCCAATATATTAATATAATTTTGTGAGCTTTAGTTGTAAAGAGATACTACTTAAGTTTTAACGCAATAATTTTACAATGCCGTAGAGTAATTAAATATAAGTAAGTCTCTCAAAAAGTTTTTGTTATTTTTCCTTAAAGCTCTTAGGAGAAATGTTTGTACAATAATGATTTATCTCTATCATTTTGGACTCGATAGTCAATATTTACATTTTTTATTGGTCAACTTTATAAATGAGGAATTTAATAGCAAAGCGATGACATGAAGATGTGCAACACCTAAAAAAATGTTGACAATTTTAACCGGAACTCAAAATTTTAATACGAAGTTCTTACCCTTGTGGACCCAATATTGATTTTTTTTATCGCTCCAAACATAAATTGTGGAAATTAACCCTCTAAAAATAAAATTATAGAATTTAAAAGCGGGACTCAAAAAATATCTTACATAAGTATAGTGAAATTTATGCTTGGGTTTGCTAGTGTATGTTAGTTCGTTTCACATATATTACAAGTTTTGATTAGATATTTCCATTTTTAAACAATAGAGCGAGAAAGTCCGTGCGGAGTTCCATACCATTTATTTTTACTAGCATCAACATCCAAGAGCTAAAATTAATGTGTAGACCTATTAATAGAGAGAAGCTATACCTTAATCTTTAAAAGTATGCTCAGATTTTAAACACGTTTAGATTACATCTCTATTTTGACTAATTTCGCTATTTGTAACACAATTTAAACCAATAAAGGATTAGTATTTAGGCATAATTTAAGATTTGATTACTATTCACTATGGTAATTTTATATTATAAAAATAATAAATATACTTATTAATTCCTTGTACAAAGACCGTGTACACCAGCTGTTATTGACTATAAAACTAAATATACATCATGTGGAAGAGTATTTTATTAAAATAAATGCTAAAGCAATTACAAACCAGGAGTATTCAACTAATAAACACTCAGAAAATTTAAACTTGTGTTTACTTCATTCATGCTCAGTCAATATCATGGCCGCCCACGTTTACTGAAGTTGAAGTTTTTAATCAACATACAGGCTTTTTTAGGAGTTGTAAAATTTATTCCTTTGTATATTGCTAGGCTATTTCCAAAGATTTATTGCAGTGAAAATATGTTAGATCTCATTATAAGAGGCAGTCAGGAATGTAATTTGATTTATATTTCTAAAGCTTAAAAATAGCTTAAACAAAAAAAAAAACTGAAGTGAGAGTTTAGTGTGGCAATAAAAAAGATTACTGTTCGTTGGCTGAGACTCGTGGAGAATAGCTTAGCAGATAAAAAGATATTTCAAATAAGTAAACGCGAGTTAAATGTAAAAAAAATAAAGATAAATCCAGGCATTTAATGTGTGGACACGCTAATATTAAGAAGCCATTTTAAACGTAAGATCTAATAATACAATCTCAAATAAAGTGTTCAAAACAAACAAAGTCCAATAAAACATGTTTTATTTGTAAGTGAACTTTTAGAGGTCCTCGCATTTGAATATGATCGTAAGATAATTTAGCTTAATTTATCTTATGTAAGGTTTATATACAAAAAAGTAGAAAACATTCTCACACATCAGCAAGCAATTAATTTGAGTTTCTCAATCATGGCCAAATTGTTTTAGGAATCAGGCTCACCTTAGTCTGGATAGCTAGTAATGAGAAGGCTGATAAAGAATCTTGGCTGTTTGTAATAAGAAAGGATTTTCATGTGTGATTTATCACTTCCGTTTTTTCATCATCTCTTAACACTAATGTGGGTGCACTTCTGTTTAAAATATTCTTTCCAACAGATCCCTCAGATCAAGCCATTAATCATATTACCACTAAAAGTATATTGGTACTGTAAGAGCTAAGTGTTACAATGTTGTAAACGAGTAAATAAATTATGTGTGAAAGAATTCGCTGATTTGAGCTGGATCTAGAAAGAGGGTATCCAAACTTGAGAATGGGTCGTAAATTGCAATGCATTGTTCAAGTGTTTGGTTACTAAACTCTTACTCGACACATATCTCAAAAACTAGAGTAAAAACAACCCGCATCGGTGGCAAAGTTGGCTAACGCGCCAGTCGTGTTGAGCTCGACCGCCGAGGACGGGGAGATCGAGGTTCGAATCTCGGTCGGGTGAACTGGGGGTGGTTTTTCCTAAATGGTTTTCCACTCTCCCTCCACGCAAATGCGGGTTCACTTCCTCTAAGTTACTAATCCAGTTCCTAATCCATTAGCGTAATTAGTACTTAAGCGTATAACCCGAATGGATAGTAAGACGCGGTGCTAAATATTATTATTTTTAGAGTAAAAACAGATTATTAAATACAGGTGAAGCGAAGAGAGGGTGGTATCTAAGCGGTATCTACGTTTGAAAAGTAATAACGATTAAACAATCCCAAGTGGTCATGTGATTTAAATATAAAGCTCATTTAATCCTATTTGCTAATGGTAGGTAGGTTGGCATTAAGATATTAGCTTTAACTATTTCGTAGAACATATACAATTCCATTGCTTTCTTCACCAACATAATTATAGAAAGATTATCTAAACTAAGATAATAGGTTAATTCCCTATACATGGCTTTAAACATCCTTTTTACTTTTTCGCTATTTTACAGGTAGATAAAGTATTGTGATCGTCAAAAATTCAAAACTCGAGATTTTGATAAATTCTGACGTTTCATGACCCCCCCGAATCCGAAAAAGTGTTTTACTGCATTTATGTGTGTGTGTCCGTCTGTTAATCTGTCTGTCCATCCATCTGTCTGTCCCTCTGTCCGTCTGTTCATCGGTCTGTCCATCCATCCATCTGTCCATCCATCTGTCTGTCCATCTGTCCGTATGTCCATCTGTCCGTATTCCGTATGTCCATCTGTCCGTATGTCCATCTGTCCATATGTCCATCTGTCCATCTGTCCGTATGTCCATCTGTCCATCTGTCTATCTGTCCATTTGTCCCTCTGTCCGTCAATCCGTCCATCTGTCCGTCTGTCCATCTGTCTGTTCTTCTATCCATCTGTCCATCCGTCTGTCCATCTGTCCATTTGTCTGTCCATCTGTCCATTTGTCTGTCCATCTGTCCATCTGTCTGTCCATCTGTCCATCTGTCTGTCTGTCCTTTTGTCCGTCCATCCGTCCATCTGTCCGTATGTCCTTCTGTCCATCCATCTGTCTGTCCGTCTGTCCATCTGTCCATTTGTCTGTCTGTCCTTCTGTCCATCCATCCGTCCATCCGTCCATCTGTCCTTTTGTCCATCTGTCCTTTTGTCCATCTGTCCATCTGTCCATCTGTCTGTCTGTCCTTCTGTCCATCTGTCCTTCTACCCGGCCATCCATCCATCCATCCATCCGTCTGTCCGTCTGTCCATCTGTCTGTCTATCCTTCTGTCCGTCCATCCGTCCATCTGTCCGTCCATCCGTCCATCTGTCCGTCTGTCCCTTTGTCCATCTGTCTGTCTGTCCTTCTGTCCATCCGTCTGTCTATCCTTCTTTCCATCTGTCCATCCGTCCATCTGTCTGTCTGTACCTCGGAGTAAAGCCTAAACTATTTTACCGATTAAGCTATAACTTGGTATCTAAGGTTTTCATAGGGTTGCCACAAGGGATTTTGGAATTGGATATCTAATCCCAAAATTAAGGGTAGTTTACTGAAGGGTGAAAACATAAAAATAGATTTTATCAAAATTGGCTCTAACGATTTTGATTAAATTTCATTTCTCAGAGTTGATAAATATTATAAACAAAATGGCTACCCTCAATTTTTCATCAGAATGACTTTAAGAGTTCCGGTCTAATGCGTAAATTAATTTTTTTATCATATCTTCGCAACTATTTGCGATTTGAAATTACTTATCATTGCAAATATGTATGCCTATTTATAATAAAAATCTTTTATATGAAACACATTTATATAAATATTTATATAAAACCATTATTTTAAAGCTACGCGCAGAGATATGTGTGTATATATATATTAACTTTTCGAACACTAAAGGGAAAGTATTTCAACAGTAAAAAAATCTAGCCTGAAATGTTGATGGATGTCGACGTTTCATGACACCCCGAACCCTTAAAAGTGGTTTTTGAAATGCTGTCTGTATGTATGTTTGTTTAACCGTAAAATTAAAGAGTAGTTTTCTTTAGGGCGAAGAGAGAACAAATCAATTTTATCCAAATCGGCTATCACGAGTTTGATTAAAATTCGTGTCTTGACGTTGATTTAGATTATAAATAAAATTGCTATATTTAATTACCCATGAAAATGACTTTTAGGGTACTTTTACAGAAGTGGAGATTTCCGTATCTCCACAACTATTTAGATATAAAATAACTTATCATTGCAAAATTGTAGTGCTATTAAAAATTAAAAATCTTTATTTGAAATGTATTGGCAAATATATTAGTACAATTTGCTGAGATTTAGTTGTACAGAGATACTACTTAAGTTTTAATGCAATAATTCTCTAATAACATATAGTAAGTAAATAAGTAAGTCTTTCAAAATGTTTATGTCCTTTTTCCTTTAACCTCTTAGGGGAAATGTTTGTACATCAATGATCTATCACTATCATTTTAGACTCAATAGACAAAATTTACCTTTTTTATTTGTCTAAATTTATAAATGAAAAATTTAATAGCAATACGATAACCATAAATTGTGCAACCCCTTATAAAATGTCGAAAATAGCTTGGGTTTGCTAATGTATTGTTTTTTTCGCATATATTACGAGTTTTGATTAAATATCTTCATTTTTAAACATTGGAGTGAGAAAGTCCGTGTGGAGTTCCGTACCATTTATTTTAAATTAATACTAGCTTAGTGTTTTTACTAAATGATTTTTAACCCTCCCTTCACGCAAATATTGCTACATTTGCTCTAAATTTTACCTTACTCACTCCTGCGCCATACTAGCGTAATTAGTGTATGTATAATGTATAGTTATGTAAATATACTTAGGATTTTATTTTGTGGGGTGAATACCGAGTCTTGTGTCCGTTATAAAATTAAGTTAGTTTTAAGACAAGTACTGATATAATAAGAGGAAAATGTAATTCAGGTACTTAATCTATATAATCAATTTATTTTTTTTAAAAGTGCACATTAAATAACCAAAATAAGTAGAGGAATAATAAAATTCAATCTTCTAATGTCTTACGGCTAGCATTAGACAAATTCTATTAATTTCTCTAACTTTTTTACTGCCAAACATCTTACTGCTTGATTGAGAAATCCGCCACTTTGACTAACTAGACTAGACACACAGGGAAACAAGTGCGAATTGTTTTAACATATGAACAAACAAATGGCTTGAACAAGAATGAGAAACAATAGAATGTAAATATTCAATGTTGTATCCCTGTTTGAGTAGGGAGTGTTTAACTTTAATCCACTCCTGACGATAGTAGATACATTTAGAAAGTGGGTACATAAAATTGCATAGCTTGAGAAATAAATATAGGCCTACATATAACGTATATTATAGAAACAATTAATTTTAAAATAAGTATAACAATCGGTGAATAAAAATAAAATGGAGAAATACTACTTCGTATGTATGGATGAAGTACATTCATATCCTTCCATTAAAGTATTCTTACGCACATTAGTAGGCACGTGGACTAAATGGCTTATAAAACCTTTGCTGGTAGCGAAGAGTTAGGGGTTCAAATTCCTGTAAGGAGACATGAGGGTGATTTTTCCTTGATGGCTTCCCAATTTGTCTTCATGTAAATGCAGACACATTTTTTTAAAGCCTCACTCCTTATTACTAACCAACTAGCGTAGTTAAAATATGCTCGTAACTCCCCGATATGTAGTAAGTAAGGCGCGGTGAAAAAATAAACTTCTTTTATCAACATTTAAATCCTTCCAAACCGTGCAGGTAGGGAACTTGGATAAAGATTTCACTCTAGGTAAACAATATGGATTTGAACCCTGACCTGATACTCTTGACAAAGGTATATATATATATATGTTTCTACTAAATTATTTCCCACTCTCACTCAACGCAAATGCGGGTATTCTTATTACATTTAACTGATCTTTCTTCACTCCTATCCCGTGTGGATACTAGTAATACCTGGAGAAGGAGAACCTTTATTGTGTTATATATTTCAATTCCCTGGTATGAAAATATTTATTCTGTATTTATTACATTTCTTTCTTATTTTTTTATTCACAAAAAAAAATGTAAACAACCAAAGAGACTCAGAATTTATAACAATGCGATGGAAGTGTCTAAGATTCCTTTTCACGGTTGTATGTGGTATAGGGATGAGGAGGTGGTATAAGGAGGGTAGAGGAGTTGAAGGGGTTAGAAGTGGTGGGAGGGGGGGGGG
>CABFWB010003155.1:15685-29206 GCA_902151455.1 Timema bartmani | reverse complement strand
GAGAGAGAGAGAAAGGGAGCATAGAGGGGTTGTAAGAGGGGCGTGCTGAATAGGGGGGAGTGAATGCGTATGCATGGAAACCTTTTAAGGCTCAAGCTGTGTATGTTTCCTGTGAACCACGCATTAAGATAAGAAAAATGTTACGCCTTATAAAAGGGAAGGACGAGGTTTGAATTTTGAAAATGGGTCATAAAAAGAATAAATTAATAATATAAGTATAACTATCACTTGATTCAAAGTATTGGTTTTTACCACCTTGATTAAATGTGATTGTTTTGTAAATAAGGAAACGGCAATACTTAGACTAAACTTTGCCCATTTTATTTATTATTATAAATACCCATTTATTGCAAAGAGTACCTATAAAGCAACTTTATTATATTTAATATATAGCATACAAGGGAATAATCCTTAGTACGTACTGCAAGTTCAAGTATCCATCCGCCCGGGCATATAAATCACTACATCTAATAGCCTTACTTATTCTGGGATATGTCAATTCTCATGTATGTATTTCAATAAGTTCATGGAAATATTAATCATTTCCTCTATTTCTCTTCCAACGCTCGCCACAAATGTTGATTCACGACGGAGAGGACCGAGTATGCTGTCCAGGCGAGCTGGCAGACGGTGTTACCATTGTAACGAGAGAAGCGAAGTAGTGGTTAAAATGAGAGTTCTGCATCACTTTCCCCACAGAAGATTAACATTGATCATCCACACACACATGGAGGACCACTTTCCTTGTAAGGTTAACATTGATTATCCATACACAATAGATGGAGGATAACTTTCCTTGTAAGGTTAACATTGATCATCCATACACAATAGATGGAGGATAACTTTCCTTGTAAGGTTAACATCGATCACCCACACACACTATATGGAGGATCATGTGGAGGATAACTTTCCTTATAAGATTAGTATTGATCCTTCTAAAAGAGCTAAATCGCTTTCTCTCACTCCCGTTACCATCCGCCACCACAAATCACACCCAGCAATTAAACTTTTTTTATTTCTTTAACTAATTTTAATTTATTTGTAAAAAAACTATTTTTTTCAAATTAAATTGACAATTTTATTTTAAGAAAAAGCGATAGCTACCGTTCTTTCATGAGAATAGCATTGATCCTCCACACTAAGAGCAAGGGATGGATCAGGAACAATTATTTAGGGGGGTTAGGGTTTGGATAGGATATTTCATGAGCTTAAGAGCAGAGCTATTATCAGTGTCATGCTATGGAGGGTTTCCAGTTTAAGTAGAGAATAGAGTGGAAATAACGATTCTGGCGCACTTTAAGTAGGAGACACGATCTTATCTTCACCTTCCCCGTCTCATCCACCTCAACCCCTGGCAGATATCAGACAGTACCTTATCTCCCCCAACGACCCACCCCCTTAAACACCTGCTAAATTCTACAGCCAATGAACTTCCATCCTACCTCTCCCTAAACCTTACAGCCAATGAGCTTCTATCACTGCACGCTGATTACACCACTCACAACCCCCCTTACCTCTCCTTCAAGACGTCATGACCATCCTCCTACATTAGGCCTCCGTAAGGACTTATAAATCCTAGTTAGTGATCCTAAATGGTGGTCATCCAAAATGATGTCACAGGACCACAATCATTGTCTTCTTCCAGCCTACCTTTCTACATCTAAAAACCCTACACAAACACCCAGAAAGGTGTCCCTAACCCTCCCTCTTACTACTGCAGCATCACTCTTATTTGGCAGTAGAAGCGACGACTACATTTATAAGGAAATTGAAATGGAAAATTTGTAGCAACTGAAACATAAGAGTGATATACAAGTTTAACAAATGTGTTTACTATCACGAAAATAAAAAGGCGTTGTTACATATCCACCGACACTAACATAGTCTAATCTTACCACTGTTAATGTTAGGCGTTAATAAAGTAACAAGAAATATCGTTACCAAAATGGTAATATTTGTTGGTAGGCACCTTAATTTGGCATACAACCAAGACAACAATAATGTGGTAGAATATTGAAAAACGAGTGACTGCTTAAAGAAGAACATGCGCACTTTCTAGAATGAAAGTGTGCTAAGCAGACAACTACCGTAACCCTAATCGGTAGAATCAAATTAAATTAAGGTTAAGCAACCATACACAACTCTACCCCAGCCCCATGGCTGTTTCTTCAAATCTGATAAGCATGGACAAATAATGAAGTTGAACAATATTTAAATCTAGGAGGTTCTTATTAAAGGAGTTACAGTGATAGTTTCTAACTGCTAACGATGGTTAACTCCGATAAGAGTAATATGATACAAAATAAATGTTTCAAGTACTGGAACAATTGGCTTACAAATAGTAAAAAAAGTGATATAGAGAATATAGGTCATTAGGAAACTATGGTGGGCCTATTCCAAAATAGTACTGCCTGATCATCAAATAGTATAATAAACACTCAATAATAGTCTGGAGACAGACTACAACAATCGAAAACTTATAAACATTAACGAGCCAAGTGGAGCCTGAAGGGATCTGGACAAATATATAAAAAAAACATTAAACGGGCCACCCCTCTGGGATAGAAGCATACCCACGAGTTGAGTACCGTACTGAGATATAACAATGTTGGCAAACTAAATACTGAAAACAGTCAAAGACCTAATTAGGCCAAACATTAACGCCATGGGTTAACCTAATCTTCCATTTTTAGCTAATTTATAGGTAAAAGTTATGGTCACATAAAACAGGACATCAGACTGGCCCCCAAATATGTAATACTTGTCATATGGACATAGTTAAACAATAAACAAGTGTGGACATAGGACTACACTCTCTTTAGAACAAACAAACTCAAACTTGGAGTTTTACATATAAGACCAGTCATATGAACAGAGTTAAACCATAAACAAGTGCGGTCATAAGGACTACACTCTATTTAGAATAAACAAACTCTACCAAAGAGTATACTAATCCACTAAGCCAACATTGAGGCTTCTCAAAAGAGTACAATTCTATAAAAACACAGATATTACATTATCTGCGGCAATGTGGTGAGACCAACGCAAATACATCTTGACCGTGACTTGTATGCTTACGTTGAACTGAAGCCTCCTGGATTCTCTTGCAACGAGTTGTTGGAATCGAATACAAATAATAGTACGAGAGGCACTGCACTATGTATGAAATAAATCTGACGTCTGAAAAGTGGAGGGAAAGGAAGGGTTTGCTTGAACATGATAGAATAGCCCAGAACAGAACTTCAGTTGGCCGCCATCCAAGGCAGCATCCTCCAGACGGTCAGTATCGATACGCCGTCCCTGTTGACAAGGTGTTGCTGTCAGATCCGGTTATTCTCTCTTTGGTCGTCTAGTCCGGCAGTATTAACGTGAGCCGGGCCGTATTCAAGAACAAAATTACACGGTGAGTTAATAAACAGCAATTCGTTCTTAATTTATTTTACTTTGTATGTATGGCAATCTATGTTTTCGTCATATGTATGGGCTAAATGAGAGTAGCCCTTTATACAACCTACAGTGAACGAACCTGGCAAGACATTGCAATTATTCTAGCGTTCACAAACATTTTACAAATAGTCAAGAATATTTCAAACGTTTCACTAAAATTTCACAAAAGTCTTATTAGAATTGCAAACGTTTACGAAACTATAGCTTGCAGGAATCAAGAAAGAGCAACCAAACTCCTAACTCAAATTCCCACTCATTTTACCACCTTACAGGCTCTGCTATTCTTGCTGAAAACCATAGGTTTTCCATCCACTCTCCAATTGAGTTTCCCCTACCCAACGAATAAGATGGAACAATATCATAGGCTGTCAAAGTCTGGATCATAACGGTAAATTTTTTCTCCAAAGCCACCCCAACCCTCTACCTCAGTCAGACCCTCTACAACTTCACACCCCCACCCCCTCTTTCCATCCAGAATAATGATGAAAGACAGCATGATCTCGTAACTGTTAAATCACTTGGTATTATCTATGATACAATGCACACCACATTCTTTAAGAAAGTGCAGACGCATTATGGGTACATCTTCTCATCCTTATGTATGCTTTCTAAACGTTAATATCCTTAGCTTTGTATATTTAAGGAGCAACTCTAAATCTGCTTGGTTGTTTAGTCAGTGTCCTAACAGGAATGTATCGGATTATACTCAACCATAAGAATAACAGTGCTATCAACTTAAATTAAATAAACATAGGTATTTTAAAATTGTTAATTTATTTACATACATACATATTTGGGTCTGCAATCTTGGAGGATGGGGGAGGAAGGGGCTAGACGCTCTTTAGCCATAAGGTTTAGAGGGATTTGGAGGAGGAGATAAGGTCCTATCTTCAATTTGTCTGTAGCTAGTGGGGAGGGAATTTGAGATTAGGTCTTGTCTCTTCCTGAAATTACTCCAGAACTGTTCTTTCTACTCTACTCTCTGCTTAAACTGGAAACTCTCACCAATACGTCGCCTTCTTGCCTACTTAACACATGACATATCATATTTAAACCCTCAACCCCCCTCAAAAATAATGGTTACCTACTCCAACCTTACTCTCAGTGTGGAGGATCAAGTCTTTTATAATATCCATTATACAGTACTATCTATAATACCTTCCAATCTCCGACACATAACATAGACGTAGGCATACTATAATATGTTTATTACTATTATTATTATTATTATTATTATTATTATTATTATTATTATTATTATTATTATTATTATTATTATTATTATACACAAATTTTAACTATAACTTGATGAAAACTATATTTTTCCAGGTTAAAATTTCGATACCGATACTTACTGTTATTGATAGTTTTCTTTCGATATTAGTACGGTATCGATATTTTGCTTCGGATACTTTAAATGAGTACAGAATCGATACTGTTCTTTCAGTACCACATCCCTAGATGTGTGTGCATTCTTTTTGTTATGTTTTTTGCTTTGCCAAGAATGTTTATTTTTAGTGTTATGGAAGATTTGGGAATCATACGGCTCATTTGTCTTTAGCTCACGCAAAAGCTGCATGCTGCTGTTCATCTCACGCTGAAAGCCACTTTTTCAACCACATACGTTTTTTATTCATATTTTTAAATAAAAAAAACCAATGGATAATGCGATGGCAAGCAGATTCTATTTGTCTTTTATATCTCACCGTCTGACGAACTAAAAATCTTTCAGGAATAAGTAAAAGGATGAGCTAGCGGGATAATTGCTTGAAAGGTCATGAAAACCACTCACTAACAAACGTTATTTCCTTCAAGATCAACTTTGTTTGAAAATATTCAAAGATATCGGATACTGTTAGTGGGCCATGAGAAGAATATTTTCCCCACAAAAATCAAGAGTATTATGCCAAAGGCGTGCGTGAAGGAGAGTGCGAAAGAGGTTAATTATGTTAGTGTTCAACCGCAGACTTATTTTCCATTCGTAAATCAGACAGGAAAGAACGAAAAATTATAGAACGTCAGGGAATAACTCTAGTGAGTGGCTTGCTAATCAACTGACCCGTCCTGTGAACCAAGAGCTCTCATTGGGCTTTGAAAATGTCACTCTACAAACCTCCTTCCTTTCGTTCCAATTTCCTTTTCTGACATATACATCTATATAGCTGAGGACTGACCCAAAGAGAACGACGTTTTATAATAATTTGATACGTGAATTATTGTTTCAATAAGTGTGGACTTCTCAGGGAGACATTTTCCGACTGGGACTGATAAGGGCCGCCTTCTGTGTGGTAGCTTTTTCTATCTGGTTTTTGGCCAATGTAGGGCAAGCTACGATGGCTTGGATTTAATCTAGCTCATCTCCTTCTTTTAGTAAACTATAAGTTGGACTAAAGGATATTTTCAATTATATTTAAGGTTGAAAGGACTTAGTCGCTCGAGGAAGTACGTTAGTAATTTAGTTATTCATCCTTCAATGAACTCTAGTTATTTTGTTGCGTAACAAAATATGAAGAGCAGGCCTATATTATGTTTGCCAAATTTTTTCAATCAATTACTCATTTGGTTTGCATGGTCTCATATATGTTAGAACTTTATTTATTATATCTAAAGCACCTTTATCTAATTATATTAAAACTTAAAGTTCAGTGTTTGAGTTTGAGATGGTTGACTGGTCGTCGAGCTACGTTACTATTTTGACTAGGTGTACTGCAGGTTGCAACATTAAGTATACGGGTTCATTGTGGCGTATTTATTAGCTTCTCATTAAAGATTGTATAATCTTTATGTAGCATTGTGTATGGAGGGATAATAAGTACGTAGTTTAATACTTTATCATAAAGGACCATATAATCTTTATGTGGTAACATTATGTATGGACGGATCATAAGGCCGTATTTAATACTTTCTCATAAAGGATCGTATAGTGTTTACATGGTAACATTATGCATGGAAGTATAATAAGGCCATATATGAAAACTTCTCATATAGGAGAGTATTCACTAGCCACTTGACTAGGGTTCGTGTCTAATGATTTTTAGCATCATATATATATATATAGTGTGTACCATTGAATGGCCACGTAGCCAGGCGTATATTTTTAAACTTCTCTGTTATTTATCATTAAATTTAATTTATTATTAATGCCTTGCAGCCATTCATTTCGTGTATTTGTGTTGTAAAATTACCCTTAGATGCGGTTAGAAACGAAAATCTTGAAAATGCTGCACTTTTAAGTAATAGTAAGACTCTTAGCACAGATGATTTTTGACGTGGACCCAAAAAAAAAGTCGCTTTGGATTCAATATGTTGGCTTGTTTCCAAGATGGTGGCCGTGCTTGACATCACATGTAATACACTCCTTTATCTTGGAAACCAAAGGAAATAATAAAAATAACTTCCACATAGATTGTTCACTTTGATATAAGGTATAGTTTCGTATCTTATAATATATAATTACACTCAATTCTATCAAGCTATAAGACCAGAAAAATTAAAAAGTATTTTTTCAATCTACTAAAAATTTTATAAATCCTTTCTGATATTATTTTAACCTTCCTCTGTATTCTCATTGGATATAAATATGTTCCCGTAAGTTTAATGTATATGTACCTTTTACATGAGAGGTTGGAAAAGAATGTGATCTACTTGAAATAAGAACGTTTTGATTGGAAAATATTTGTGAAGAACGGGGCTCTTCAATTAACAATGTCCATGAATGTGGATAAATATCTGTGCTCGTTCATGTAAAATTGTAAAATTTTAAAGAGATAATTTTAATAAAGTAAATTACACTTGTGTAAATAGCAAAACTAATAACCAGTGCATCGTTGAATGTGATTTCCATCAAGATTTGTGGAAAAATTAAAGTTTTGCTTGATGTCTACTTTTTAAATTAATATTTTCAATGTGTCCTTCTCAAAAGTCTGTGTTGTTTTTTTTTTCCAAATTTGATATCACACTGTAAAATTAATATAAATTTAATAAACCTTAGCTATAACTGTCTTGAAATTCTTCAAAACTCCTTTTACTGTAAGGGACACTTTCTTGACTCTCGTCTTTTAGTCATCTTCACTATCTCTTAGTTCCGTGCTGAAACCTCCTTTCACAGCCTTATTAGTGGGTGGCTTCCTCTGGTGAGATTTAATTCGTTATAACTTCATACTTTTCCTCTCTTCAGTGATGTTTTTAATCCCGATTGGTTCTACTGAGAGTGGTTCTTACTTGAAGGTTTTCTACACTCCCTCCACGCAAATGTGAGCACACGTTCTTTATATATAACATTCCTCATACTTAGCACATTATCATAATGTGTACATAAGCGGATAGCCCTAACGTGTTGTTAGAAGCGATGTTAAAACCAAACAAAAAACTTAATAGTCGGTATCTATTAGAGTTTTAATTTCAAAATAATTATTATTGATGAATTGTAGCTGTTTCTTAAATAACATTTCATCCACTGCGGAAAAAGTCACACATCCATTAGCTAAACCAGCGTGCCAGAAGTAGTTCTGAATAGCGGCCATTGCCACACTCCTCTATGCCTTGTCGGCAAAAGGTATAGCATGCGGCGGAGTAAAGTCATCGCTACACGGATCTGACTCGCATCGCACCGCATTTTCAAGCAAGGGGCTACACGAGCCGCACCGCACCGCATTTTCTAACCATTCTATATTCTTTATAGACTGAGTTCTATTACAAAATAAGTTTGTATTTTTATTTTTACTTGCATAGGTTATCACCTATTTTCATACAATTAAGTTAGCTATTAATTACGAAGAATAAAGTTTTAAGTTAGCTAATAATTAAGAAAAAGAATGTTTGTGTTTCACTAAGTTGTCTACCTTGTACGTAATGTTGGAAACAATTCCACAGGAAAAATGTGGTGCGGTGCGGTGCGGCTCCGTATAGCCGGTTCTTTATATGTCTGTATGTGCTGCATCTGTGGTATTAAGCATAAGTTCGTAAGATGGGGTGCAGTGACTGTCTGCACCCCTTCATCCCCTTCCCATTCCATGATTTTAGTTGCTTTATGTGCTACCAAAATAAAAACTCTGGTAGAGTAAAATGTTTCTTCAAGTTTTAAGTTGAACCAACAGTGAAGGTTTGTTTTCAAAGAGCTAAAACGCTAGATTGGTATTTTTTTTCTTGGGCTTTTAAGTTTTTTGGTTCATTAAAACTGAAGTTGATGGCTTATAATAAGGAAAATGTTCAACTTACTCATACGTTTTATTAACTTTTATTTTGGCACCGCTTCTTACTTTCCTTGTGGGTTATATGTAATAATTACTCTAATGAATTAGTGATTAGGAAGGTTGAATTTAGAGAAAATAAACCCGTATTTGCATGGAGGGAGAGAAGAAAAGGATTGAAGAAAAATCACCATCAGTGCACTCAACCAGGATCGAACCCCAATCTACCCGTCATTGGCAGTCTAGTTTATTGCGAGAGTGAAGATTTTAGATCAGGAGTTTCCAAACTGAGTAGAGGGCCACATTAAGATATTGAAAGTGCTATTTGGGCTGGATTTAAAAAACGACATAGACCTCCATTATTATATATTTTATGTGGATATACAGGGTATACCATAGCATGTGGGCACACTTCAGAGGTGTACAGGAGATACACAGACATTTAAAATAGTTCTTATAAACATTTGTCCCATTTGACCTTGTTTCTGAAATATACTCATATTAGTACTCCAATAATGTGGATCTGCTTAACATTATATTAAGTTCTCAAAATGTTCATCCTCTGACTGAATGAATTCCCTCAGTCATCGTGTAGTAGAATGACAAACACTTTCAAAAATACAATTCATTGCATTATATTACATTATTAATTAACAATAATGTAAATACATAATTGTAATATTTTTATTTACGTCATTATGGTAACATGAGTATCCAATTTTAAATAACGGGCTTTCTATGAAAATTGGTCTATTACTAAACTTTAATAGAAGTGAGCTGTACATCCAAAATAATTACCTCCTCCCTCCCCAAATAGGAAACGTTCCTCAACCGCTTCGCTCTACAGAAACTTTGTAAAACACTACTAGTGATTGCTGAGTATCTGTAAGCCACCGTTTGGCTGTTTCCACTACTTCCACCAGCACATGATGATAAGTGTGGAGGGGGGGTGTATGGTGTACCACATACAGGAGCACCATTATTTTGGTATTCATTATTAAACTTATTGTCTTCATTATTTATTTCATTTTATTTTTGTCAAAGAATCCGTGGTCCAGATGAACCCATTCCGTGGGCCGAGTCTGGCTCACGGATCATTGTTGCCTATTCTAGCTCATGTGGCCACCAAAAAGGGTTTTAATATAATATATTGAAATGTACGTGGATCTGAGCTGAGTTATTAGGTTCACTGTAGCCTGATTTTCACTACATCCAATATAACTCTTACAGAGTTGAGCAACGTAAATATGATAGTAAAATAAAATAGCCCCAAAGGGAAGGACACCCTTAGGTTTCTTAGAGTACACCGGTCTATTCCGAGCTTAAGATTGCTATTTTTATAAGTTTTGGAGATACCTGTGGAAGTATTCAAGCTTTCACAGTTATATGCTAGAAATATAATGAAGTTATAAAAAAAAAGTGGTTCTATCATATTCTAGGGTTTACCTGAGTACATAATGATTCTAAGCTAGTCCCTTTATGTGTTTTCCTGTTTTGGAAATCATCCACATAATATAATATTAGCTCATCACGTTATCAAACTAGCAATAATCTAAGATTAAAGATAATAAATCCAAGGTGCACACCCTAATATTTCCTAGAGCAAGTAAATATATATTAAATATTAGCTTTATTCGTGGTTTATATGTTAACTGTATGGTCAAGCGGTCATATGTGTCAGGTTTACAAACTCATAAATGCTCAATTTCACATTACTACGTTTATATAATAAGAATGCAAATACCCATTTCCTGGATTTTTAAGTAAGCTGAACTGGCATCTAGGTGGCCCAAGGCGTTAGTGTATTAATATAAGTTAAAGTATAAAAAATAAATGGTACGGAACTCCTCATGGACTTTCTAGCTCCATTGTTTAAAAATGGAAATATTTAATCAAAACCCTTAATATATGTGAAACGAAATAATATACACTAGCAAACCCAAGCATAAATTGCACTATACTTATGTAAAACATTTCTTTAGTCCCGCCTTTAAATTTTATAATTTTATTTTTAAAGAATTAATGTCCTCATTTGTATGTTTGGACCGATAAAAAAATCCAATATTGGGTCCACAAGGGTTAACACTTCGTATTAAAATTTCGAATTCCGGGTAAAATTTTCGACATTTTATTAGGTGTTGCACATCTTCATATAATCGCATTGCTATTAAATTCCTTGTTTATAATTATTTTGACCAATAAAAATGTAAATATTGACTATTTAGTCCAAAATGGAGATAGATCATTGTCGTGCAAACATTTCTCCTAGGAGGTTTAAGGAAAAATAACATAAACTGTTTTAGAGACCTACTCATATTTAAATACTCTATGGCATTGGAGAATTATTGCGTTAAAACTTAAGTAGTATCTCTTTACAACTATATCTCACAAAATTGTATTAATATATTTGCCAATATCTTAAAAACTGTTAATTTTATAAAAAATAATGGGCTGGGCATGATTTTACAACATACGACTGACAACATTTTATTTTGATATATTAGTAGGATGTTGGATTATTAGGGAATAATAATATGTTCTAACTTATTTGTTTTTATTGTATTTAAAACATCAATAAAACAAATAAAACGTAAGTTTTTAATGTTAAATATTGATTGTATAAAATTAACACTTGCCCCAAACTATATATCTACTTAAATTATGTTTATTCAATAATGTTAAAATCGACTGTTCCTGTTTTTATTATATTTTTTAAATGGAATGAGGTATCAAAGGAACAACTAGTATTATTGCTTTAAATTAACAACATGGTTTTATAGTATTTGCTTAGCACAATGGCTGTATATGCTATTCAGCTGTATACGCTCAAGGGAGAAAGGGATTTCCAAGTTTCTATGAATATTAAAATAAAATTGACAGTAACATACATTTAATTTGTGTTTTAATTAAACAGGAATTTATCTCAAGTACTATAAATGGAATTCTTGCCGAACATAACCTTTTTCCCAAACCAGGTGTTACGTGTTCTAAGGCGTAAGGCTCGTAATAGGCTAGCCGTACAGTGATTGTTGGGGTTCGAATATTTATCATGTGCAAAATGGGGCGGTTTAAACACTTGATTTATCACTATGGTATTTTTCTTTCCTTCTCCGTGATGATGCAGCTGGATTTCTTCGCCTTATTCCTTATATTATTCCAATAAATATACTATTGTGTTGAAAGGAATGTACTGTACTTTTAAATAAGCACTAAGCCTTTCTGTAAGATACCTGAAAGCTAATATTTATAATCTCGTCAACAAGAGCCAGCACTACAGTTATTTTTTGAACCCAGACTTGTGTTAAAAAATAAGATTTAATGGTTTAATTTCGTCACAGGGTCTCCGTATTTCGTCATTCTGATTAAATTAATCTACCTTAGCTGGCAAAATAACTGGTGGTAAAATTATATTCTCTTCAATTCCCTTTGCTCAAAATTAAAGTCTCTCTCTTGAAGCTTTAATTAATTTTAAGTTCTAGTGGAAGACTTAATTAGCTATATGTGATCAAGACTGACAAGCAAAAACCTTTCCCTTAATGTTAGAAGAATATATGACAAGCCATAGAGGGAGTTGTTCTTAATGAAAGTCCCATGGCACTTTTTCTGTGTGACGATAGTCGAAAAATATATAATTTGGAAATGTATAAAATATAAGTTCACTATTGCAATACCAAAATATATTATGGTTTTAGTTCAAACACATATTTTTTTAAACCATGTCATTCTAATCGTCTGGGCTATATGTCTGTGTACTAATTACGCTAATAAGTTATATATGCACTTATGGATATGCTAGATTGTAAGACTAAATGAATACTATTTAAATAGTAATTAATTTTAAAATAGTTGATCAGATTGTTTGTCATAATTTTCATTTTAAATTCTGCACATACTAAAAATAAATTCACTCTAAGAAACTTTTATATTCTTAAAAATTTTTATATATGACGGGGATATGCCACGCACGATGAAAACTGATAAAGTATTAGTAGTTTTTGAGTATGGAAAAAACCCAGAGAGAGATAGAGATTTCATAAATAACTAAAGTAAATACGTAAATATTGGTGGTATGGGGACCTTTAGCTGTTAGATTTAAATGGTAGTCCTTTGAATAGACTATCAATAAAATGCTCGAAATGAAGAACTAACCACAATAAAAGCTAAACAAACATCACAAGCCCCCTTCCCTCTCCCATTTTTTTCTTATATATTGCGTGATGACTATATATTCTGCCCACAGAAAGGTTAAACCATCCTATTACAAGCCCTGTTGACATAACTTCACACTAGTCAATTGTATGAAAAAATATATAGTATTCCTAGTTTTACTCTCTAAATTCCCTGAAAAACTGGGAATGCACGGGGAGTTTTGGTTTAAATTAAATTGGGGTAACCCTTGAATGATAAATATTGAATAACCCTCTATTCCATCACATCTTGCACAAAGTCAAATAAATGGTACGGCGCACCGCACAGACTTTCTCTCTCTTTCTATAAACTCAAGTATCGTCAAGGTGTTGCACATCTTCAAGTCATCACATTGATATTTAATTATTCATTTATACATTTTGACCAATAAAAAAATGTAAATATTGACTATTGAGTCTAAAATGGAGATAGATCATTGGTGTGCAGACATTTATCCTAAGAGTTTTAAGGAAAAATAATATACTTTTTTTAGATACTTACTTATATTTAATTACTCTATGGCATTGTAGAATTATTGCGTTAAGACTTAAGTAGTATATGTTTACAACTGAAGCTCACAAAATTGCATTAATATATTTGCAAATATCTCAGAAACTGCTGTTTTTATAAAAATATATGTCAAATAAAAGTTTTTTATTTCTAATAGTCCTACAATTTTGCAATGATAAGTTGTTTA
>CABFWB010003155.1:0-14866 GCA_902151455.1 Timema bartmani | reverse complement strand
ACAGACAGACAGACAGACAGACGGAAATTCAAAAACCACTTTTTCGGATTCAGAGAGTCATGAAACGTCAAGATTCATCAAAATCTTGAGTTCGATTTTTTTGACGATCACCATACTTTCTCTACCTGTAAGATAGAGAGAAAGTAAAAATACCAAAAAAAAATTACATTCTCTCTAAGCCATCTTCTAACCACGCGGGCTATCGAGGTACGGTACAATTTTCTCATGAAGGGGCTTGTCCAGCGGCTAGAAGAGCTACTATATCTACTTTGACGTATTCATATGTGAAGTCATGAGATCTGCAGCTGTATATTTGGATTGACACTATACGTACATATAAAACACCATTAATAAAATAGTAAAATGCTATCAATTTAGGAGGCAAACATTGTTCGTATTTCATAGAATTCCCTTCCTATGAAATTTGGTCTGTACAAGATATATTTTATACGTCATTCTCCTGCCTACGTTAAGAGCTCCATCACTCTTCCTCCCCTACCTTTATTTTTTTAGCCGCAAGAAGCGAACGTTAACGTTATTCCTGGAGTTCTCCGTTTCGCACTTCTGAGCGTGCATAAAGAAACACTTCAGTGAGGACAAGGTAAATTCAGGCTGCGGGACTGCTATTGTGTCAACTCGAGGGTGAAAGGTACGTTGAGTTTAGTTTGACTGTTTTCACAAGAGGGGCCTTGTATTAGGTTTACCGGTCTGATATTCATCCGAACACCGAAGTGTTGTAGTACAGACAAGTTGCGTCAGACTGGGAAAATTGTCAGCGCAGGTCAATTTAAGTCTTGCACTCACTTATATAGAAAAACGCGTGCCAGTACATTTAGCTTACACTGAAAGGTACCTTGAATGATCACACCATGACATAATTATTAAGCTAGGACAATAGTATAATTCGTCAAGGTAAGACTGATAACTTTCAGGATAAATGAAATGTGAAAAGTATGCATCCACACACTTGGTTTTATTAATATGTATATATTATTTTAAAGATTTGAATGAAATACCTGGGAGAGTCAGCAATTTAATAAACTTATATTTTACAAAATTAATTTTACAACTAATATATTTATATTTTTTGAGAATCTTTCATGGAAGAATAATAAAAAATCACAACATATAATATTCTTCTGTATGAAATAGCACCTTCAGTTTGACTTTTTAATAAAAGTGTTTGATGACGATACCAGCATAACATGATATAGTGTTTTAGATATATAAGGTAGATAGAAAGATAAATGGATATAACTTAATGTGTGATTGTAAGGAACACGAGAATAGCTAAGGCTTTTTTTAGATTTTATAATTTTTTTTTTGTCAAATTAAATCAAAGAATACTTCCATACACACAGAGTATAATTTTATTCACATGATGATATCAACAGTTGTAGAATATCTGTCAAAGGTGTTCTGGAATTCAATCACAACTCTTTCTCTTTATTTAAAATGTTTGTCATCTAATGCTGATATGCTCATGACAGATATTCAACAGCAGCTGTTAATATCACAATATGAATAAATTTAAACTCAAGCAATATTTTATTTATTTTGACAAAAAAAAAGTTTTGCTATAAATCTGCAAAAAAACACCGACCTTAACTTGCGTTCCAAAAATTAACAGTAACTATCCCATGACTATCTAAAACGAAACCGAAGTAATTAAAGCTAGTAAGGATACGAACTAAAAACTTCCAGTTAGGATACGCTGCATGTGGTTGGATATGTTTATACCAAAATGGAAAATTCTGCCCTCCAATTTAGGATGGACACTATGCATCATTCTATTTTAACACAGTATTTTTTAAATTTTAAATATATATATATATATATATCATACCAATAGTAAGTATACATATACTCAATATAAATTAAATACATTTGCCACAGATATTATCAATGATACTTATTATAGCCTTGTTGAGTATTTTCATCCACATCGATGGTCACGTGGTCTTAAGTGCTAGGCTCCACATTGATAGGATAGTCGGTGTCTAAAAGATAAGCATATTCAGCTCAGATGCACTAAGGGTGGTAATGCATGTGCATTTTCTCTAGTTAACCTCCTATTTCCTAACACTTTGTTTAAGTAGTTATCAATCTGGTTGTTTAACGGACCAATTAAAACAGACTCGCAACTATGATCACGCAAACTATATGTAAAGCTCATATTATTTAGTTTGTGGTTATGTTTGTTGGGGAGGGAAAGTTCAGGGTTCAAATATTGGCATGGTATACGCCTACTAAGGTTGTTATTTTACTAAATTAGTTTCCCTTCTTACCAAATGCTGTTACATTTATTCTAAATCCTAGCCCTTTGTTCCTCGTCAGTCAGTGTAATTTTGTTACTGGTAGCGAGACGTGATGTGGCTCTTTTCAAACAATGATTTCCCAATCCAGAAATTTTATCCAATCAGTGTTATTTAATTACGTGTAGTAAGACGTATTGCATTTCTTTTTTAAAATATGACTTTACAAATCATATATTTTATCCATCCATCTAATAAAAGCTGCAAAACAGCAAACTCAATCTATTTAACTGATCATTATCCCCGCTTCCTTGAATGTAAGGACGTATCTATCTAAAGTGAGCTGTGTCACGAATCTTTATTTCAAGATTAAATATGGTTATAATACTTGTGTGATCGTATAGCGTGTTTATCGTGTGTCCTGTTGTATTTATAAATTTGATTAGTTAAATAATAGAACATGACTCTTTTGTATTATGTACCTACAGATGTATAAGTCACTGTGACACTGTGACTAACCACTTTGACGCTCCAAGCATCAAAATCGAGAGTGGCCGTTAATATAATTTCCTGATAAAATTCATCAATCAACATTGAAAGAAGAAACAAAAACAAATATATAAACACAGAGGCAGATTATAGCTATACCATAATCGTGTTCGAGAGAAAAGAAAATAATTAAAATTTGTATTTTGAAAAATAAACTGGCCGTCCTACTCATCATCACCTTTTTAAAATCTCACCACAGAAATTTGCAATCATGAAGCCTCAGGAAAACTCTCCCATGAGTAAATAATATCCGCGCATGGAGCAATAGACTGTTTTCCTGAATCTCCGACCACCATCACAAAGACTGGAATTCTGCAGTGTTTCCAGATGTGGCGGCAAACATTGTTCAAGTTTAAAATCGTTTGATTTGGGATTGCAGGATATCCATCCACTCCCTGTTCAGCCTGGGTTACTAACGGTTCAAACATTAGCGTTAATTAGTACATAAGCGTGTAACCCAAACATTAGCGTAATTAGTACATAAGCGTGTAACCCAAACATTAGCGTAATTAGTGCATAAGCGTGTAACCCAAACATTAGCGTAATTAGTACATAAGCGTGTAACCCAAACATTAGCGTAATTAGTACAAAATCGTGTAACCCAAACATTAGGGTGATTAGTACATAATCGTGTAACCCAAACATTAGCGTGATTAGTACATAAGCTTGTAACCCAAACAAAACAGTATTCCATTGGTGGGCACAAGGAATGTAACATAAGTCGTTATTCCTCGTTTTCTGATGACGGATAAGTGTGGGCTCAAATCCCTTCTGAGTGGGTGGTTTTTCCATTATAGCTTTCACTCACATCTACCGCAAATGCGGTGACTCCTTCTATAAATGTTATTTTCCTAATGTCTATCACCTTTATGACATTAAATTAATACAGCCAGGAAGAGTTAAAATACGTAGGGCGTAAATAAAATGATGAGTTTATTTTAGAAAGTCCCTAAAGTTTCTTTCTTACAAATAAAGTCAGCTGGAGTTTATGCCGGAAAAGCTAGAGACAATACTCTTCATAGTGGCTGTCATATTCTGTAACATTGTACCAAAGATGAACTCCATTCATAAAATAAAAATAATACTTAATTAACTGTGTAAATTTACAACTTTTATCTGTAAAAAGTTTCTAGGCACACAAAACACCAGCTATTGTCCCAGACTCACAACTTTTATGAGTCTAGCGCTAGTTGTTTTGAATCGCACAAGAGATGTAATAAAGAAAGACCTCTCAAGAGTCCGGAACAGGTGAAAGGGAGGGAGGGGTAAGATGTTTCCTGAATCTGAGGTCTGAGGAAGGTAAACAATGCTGCAGCACAGTGGCAAGCGATGAAGTTCTTACCTCCGCTGAAGATAACAAGGGGGGGTTGACATAATGTGTAAACAGAACATATTTACATTGTGTTTTCATATGCAATATAAAAGGCTGTAATCCAGTATTTCAAATAAACATCTACCCTTTTAAGAATGTAGTTTTCATTTATTTAAAATTGAAAACATCTTTCTCTTTCTCTGGGTTTACAAATCTGGTTAAAAGCGTAAATCAAAGAAAAACTGACTTTCAAGAACATCTAACTTTAATAACATGATAAAGGAAAAATGAAACTGAAGGTGGGGGTGGAGGGACTTAATTTATTTACTATTTAATATCATAATAATGTCAACCGTTCTTTTTCTGATAATGAAGCGTGTTTAGAGGTTGTACGTCTTTCCGGTTCCTGTTATTTTTAGCACCGTGACTTACTACTACCTGTTCAGGTTATATGCTAATGAGCTACAGATGATGAAGGTTTATAATTCAGAGGAAGTGTACCCACATTTTAGTGGAGAGTGGATAGAAAACCACTTTGTTAAAACCACCCTGAGTACACCTGACTGAGATTCGAACCCCAGATCCTGCGGCTACTTAAGCAGGAGTTCCTATTTGTGACGTCTTTGACAGCCACGTCGATGAGAGTCATTTTCAGGAGTAAGGAGTTCAATAATGGCAGTTTGTTTAGGAATTCTGTTTTATCCCTAGCATCTCTGAAAATGCAACTACACAGATGTACAAAGATGTGAACGGGAGCAGCACTCGTAAGATGGTAACACTAATGGGCTCTGTCGGGTTGCCTATCATGACTTGGAAGGCGCCACAACTACTAACATGGAACCCGATTACCGTTTCTGTAAGCTACTTACGTTATTTATTCATTTTTTTCTGTTGTTCATTTTCTCATTTTTTTATGATTTTCTATTCTCAAATATTTACAACATTTTCATATTTCAAAAAAATTTCGTGATCCACTGAAAATCGTCTTGCAATCCACAGTTTTGAAACGACTGGTGATATTTAACGTGACCTAATTTAACCGATTGATTATATCAGCTCACTACTTACAAACTAAAACTTTTATAAAAGAGCTAAAACTCCTTCCATTGATTTATCACTTAATTCAAAATTTCACCTATGATAGTTTTATTGCGGTGCCGAGTATTGAACCCAGTACATCTAGTTCTTATATACAGAAAAGCACTATCGACTGAACAAAATGTCTGACCTTCAGTTAAAAATAAATCTTAGGGACAGTCACATGTTGGTTAAAACAAGAAAATATAATCCGTATTGGTGGTCACATAGTCCAACTCAAATACTTCACTCTTGTGTTAGGCTGGTTTGCCGGTGACTGGGAGGTTACGGTTCGAATTTAGGTAGGGTGTACCTAGACTGTATTTTAATAAATAGTTTCCCCCTTTCCTTCTAGGCAAGTGTAGGTTCATTTCCTCTGAAGTTGTTACTTCATAATTCCTACTCCATAAGAGTAACTAACCCGCCTCGGTGGCGTAGTTGGCTAACGCGCTAGTCGTGTTGAACTCGATCCACCGAGGACGGGGAAATCGAGGTTCGAATCTCGGTCGGGTGAACTGGGGGTGGTTTTTCCTAAATGGTTTTCCACTCTTCCTCCACGTAAATGTAGGTTCACTTACTCTAAATTCAATCCATTAGCGTAATGAGTACTTAAGCGTATAACCCGAACGGGTAGTAAGACGCAGTGCTAAATATATAATAATAATAATAATAAGAGTAATTAATATTAATGCCCTTCCAGGCTATTCGCGTAATTATACTTATGCGATAAGGATGAGTTAGGTAGAATTTAGAGAAAATATACCCTTTTTTGTAGCGGAGCAATAGTGGGAAAATATTTATTAAAACATAAGTTTCACTACATTCAGCCGAGATTTGAATCTTGACCTTACCATCACTACCAACAAGACCAGACGATATTAGCACCGGTCTGCAGGTCAGTAATATTCTCTAGATAGCTCTTACAATCCAGTTTTCATAAGAAGGTCCTTACTTGACATCTAGGAAAAGTATAGATTTTCTTTCTCGAATGCATACGTCAAAGTCAATTAGGTGTCATTAATGTTTAAGTGGTAATTCAGTAAAATATTATCAATTTTGAAGGAAAGGAAATATGTTTCTATTTTATTAAAGGAGCTTTCTATACAAATTGGATTGTAGCTACATCACTGTAAAACTGTGAGATCAAATCTATTTTGACAGACAGTGGCTGCTGTGTCATATAAAGGAAAGACGACGTCCAGTTATGGACTCAGCACTTGACTTGTCCTTCCTTCCCTTATTATCGTCTCTACTATACACTCCTTTCTATGAGATTCTCTAACCGGAAACATAACATACTTCTCTTAGTTTTTTATTTCATTTTTTACTCTGCCCCAAGTGGAATCTGGCGGAGGCATTTGATATTATACCGTGAAGACGTATTATATCTTCCTTTCCTTTTCCCCCCCTCCCCTTCTGCGCAAACCCCTTTTTTTATATATTTCCGTCTCCTCAATTATTGTCCATGCCTCTTTATATCTCTTTATTCTTTTCTTTGTTTCTTTATTTCACACTTTATAACATATTGCTCTTTTTTCTCTTTCCTCTAGATTCAAGTTTCTCTCTCTGTTTATAGTTTACCAGTCTTATTTCTCCTCTTTCTTGTGTTTTTATTCCCCTCGTCCGACCTACAGGCTGGGTGTCAGCTGATCTTGACACCACAATGGAGGCCACAGAGAAAGCCTTTTGTTGTCTGCAAGAAGCGAGAAAGCCTCTCTTGTAAAATACGATGAGATGTGGTGAAGGAGGTGGAGGGGAGGGGGGGAGCGTACAATGGTGACGTGAGAGGTTGGATTGATTCGTGTTGACGGAGAAAGATGACCGTAGTTTGAAAGATGTGGAATTAGGACGTCTTAGGGGGGCGGCCAGACTGAGCGAGCGAGCGACTAAAATATAAAATAGAACACATTGGTTGTAATGAGAGGTGGCCAGACTCGAGCGAGCGACTGAGTGCGCACGACCCGGTACATTCTAGTTTACAGGCGCTAGGCAATATTATTGTATGTTGGTTCATTGAGTGCTAGGAAAACTTCTCATTTTGACATTTTTATTAATATCGATAGGTTTAGCACACTTGCTACTAACGGCCTAATTTAATTGGTAAGATCATAAACCATACCTATATGTATACATATATATGTAAAACTGATATGTTAAAATACTTCAATATTATCAAAGTAGGCCTTTACGAAAAAGAATCACCATTAGCGTGGAAAGAGTATGAGAAATCCACAACAATAAATCACTTGTTAAAACCCCCCTCAGTTCACTCGGCCAAGATTCGGAGCCTCCTCGTCAACAACTAACGATAGCTATCTGCTAATAACGCGCTCGCCAGTGTGGCCACCCAGTCGCTTGCTCGCTTGCACGCTTGTCAGTCTGGCCGAACCCTTAGAATCACTGACATGATGGAGTATGAGGCAACATATATGAGGAATACTAACTCCTCAGTTTTTGGGTTTGTGTGTAGGGGTTATGGGCTAAACGCTACAGTGTCTTTGGTCTACTTACTATTTGACGGGCTGTGTTATGGGCCTGGATCGCGGGCCACGAACAGTATCTCCAAGTAGGACACACTGCGTGGTAATTTGAACGTAAGTCACAAGTAACCCGGGGTAACTGTGTATAAATGAAGATTACACAAAAAAAAACAAGGGCACTGGATCAACCGAGAGTTCGGTTCGACATCACGTGATATGTTTCTCCCCTCATTCTCGCACATCTGTTCTGCATTCTTCCCGTTGGTCCTTGTCAACCTGTCAGAGATTTTATTACCTTTTATGGGCATGCTTGTATCTGAGGCAGACTATCCTGACATGCTGCTGGTTTTTTGGTCGGTAGTGACAATTTTGGTTCTATACGGCTGACGGGGGGGGGCCTCGCTATGGGTGAATAGCGTTGTTATGTCAAGCGCTTCACAGAAAATGCTTAAGACGGTGCTATCGCTATTGAATTTGAATTGTTTGCACTTCATGCTTATTAATTTAAGGGGGCGTTTGTGCCATTGATTATCATGTTAATGTTTGCGCTTCTCGCAACAATGTTTAAGACGGCTTTATAGCCATTGAATTGTTTGCTCCTCCCGTTTATACGTTTAAGAGGGCTTTTCCGCCTTTATTATCCAGGATTGTTTGTTGGATTGTAACTGTCATTGTGTGTGCTATCTGCACCAGGTTATTAATAGAATTATACCTATTTCTTGCCCTAGTTGCAGGCCTTGTATATGCATGCTTCACACGGCTCATAATCGTGCCACTGCTTTTCACTAAGATAATTTATTCTTTTGACTTGGATTAGAAACATACCTTGCTCTGAGGAGTTATTTATTGTACATTATATCTTGAATAAACTCACTGTCTATTAAAATATAAAATAAAATTATTGTTACCCGTTAGGCTGCTATTGTTAAATAAACTCTAAGCTTTTATTTTTTATTCTATCTACTATTACACCTAGCAAAGAGCCTACAAAACACTCCGAGCCTGGAAGTAGATTCCCTCCACTGCTGTGACGTCAACTCAACAGCCAGCTGACCACTGTATTGAACTGAACATTCGACACGATTTTCTACAGTTGACTTCTTGAATTGTGCACCCGACATATGTTTATTTGATAAAATGCCTTCTCGCGGTTGTCTTTATTTATGTTATACAAAATTCGATGATTTTAAATTTCAGGTTTTCTAGGAGAAATTCCTATTGATTTTAAGAGTATTTAGAGGAATCAAATATGATCTTTAATAAAATTAACTTTTGTGATTAACTTTACTGTTTAAAACAGGATGATATGATTTTTAATTTTTTTTTGACCAATTTTGTTTACACATTGTTTTTAAGTTAAATTAACCAATACTTGATTTTGAGGTGTATTTCATTGCCTATCAATTATTATCGATATTGATTTTGTTTCATGCATTGCTACCTTTTGGACTGTGTACATTTTATTACAATAAGGGTTTATGGAGGTGTATGAGAATATTTAGAAGAAATGTACACGTATTTGCGCCGAAGGAGAGCTAAAAATCGATTCATATAAAAACACACTCAGTATACATAGTCGTGATTTGAACCAAAAAAGAATAGCTCTTTTATTTTTTACTTTTACTTATTTATCACGTTTTAGAATCCCGTCAGCTTGTAGCCTACGTATATTTTTAGTAGCGTGCATTGTTTATATGAATATAATTAATATATCACATGTATCAATATGATAGCCTAATTGAAGGGGACAGGGAAAAAAGGAAGGAAATTCACATTAAAGACATTTTCTAGGACATCAACTTTTATATATCGAACCCCATAAAAACCCAAAAAAATACTTCTTAAGAGACTAATTTAAATGTGACAGAGACCTCTTTTAACCATAATCTAAAGTGTATTGGAAAGGTCTCACGATTGTCTAACAGATGGCAGTATTGACTAAATTTGAGGTAAAGTTGGACTTAGCTTTTTTTCCTTGTACCCTTCAATTAATTTATACATGGTCCACTTCAATGATTAAATGGTCTAATGAGTCATTTTCGCAATAGACTGGACTGCCGATAAAGGGGATATTGCGGTTCGAATCCTGATCGGGTGTATCGAAGGTGTTTTTTCGTGGATGACTATCCGCTCTCCCTCCATGTAAATGCGGGTACACCTATTATAAAATCATTCTACCTCAATCCTTACGCATTAGCGTAATTAGTACATATTATGAATATAACCTAAACGTATAGTATGATACAGTGATAAAAAATATGTGTACATTATATATCAGAATAATCATATATATATATGGGGTATTTTAATCAGTGTCAACTATTTTAGGGGTGCGCTCCCATCGGCCAAACGATTAAAACGTTAACATAAACATTGGTCCAAAAACGCTTAGTCTTAGAGTTTTAAAGATTTTCCTTTAAATAGTTGATCAACCCAAATTGCTTTAATGAATGAGTTGCATAGTTAAAATGTAATGCCATCTTTGTTTTTAGAGTTGTAATAATGTGCGTATGTATTTTGTTTTTATTATTTGTCTTTTTTATTGTTGCTTGAAGAGGTTTTGTAAGATACTGCAGATAACTTCGGAGCAAGAAATAGTTGAGAAAATGTATTCGGTGAGTGAAATGGCAGACATACATGTATGGTCTTGCAAATGTAAATGTATTTAAGAGGGTGTATACCTTATTCAGAAAGGAAACCCGATGGGCGTTTACCGTGTCCAATATCATTAACACAACTTCACCAACGTTTGCATGAGGCGGGCTCATTTTAGACAAGATCATTTGAGGTTGAAAAGCAAGTAGAGGTACGAAATGTTGACAATGAGGAAGGAGTTCTTCGTAATGTGGATGAAAGTCCATCAGAGAGTACAAGAAGAATTGCGCTAAAGAAAGGAGTTAGTCATACGACTATTTGGAATACTCTCCATGAAAACCTTCTGTATCCCTATCACCTCCAATGGGTGCAAGGACTTACTGAGCCAGAATTTCTACCACAAAGAAAATTTTGCCAACGCATTGAAAAATAGTGTGCTATGGTCCTACATGTCTTGTCGTTTATCCTGTTCACTGATGAGGCTAGTTTTTCAAGCGGTGGGATATTCAACTACTATAACAACCACATCTGGAGCGAAGACAACCCTCATGTATCGTGGCACGACAAACATCAACATAAATTCAGTGTAGACGTTTGTGCTGGAATCGTGCATGACCATTTGATACGGCTTCTATTTTTCTTCCTTTGCGTCTGACAGGAGACGTTTATCTGCAATTTATTCAAAATGAATTGCACTATTTAATGTAAAATTTACCTCTGGAAGTCTTACGAAAAATGTGGTTCATGCACGATGGCTTCCCAGCTCACCTATTCGGAGAGTTAGTCAGTTTTGTTGAATGTCCGTTTTCCTCAGAAATGGATTGGTCGTGAGGGATCCATTGAATGGCCTGCTTGAGCATCTAATTTTAACCCAATGTATTTTTATCTCTTGGGACATTTAAAGTCAATTGTTTACGCAAATCATGTGCCTGATGTTGACGTTTAAAAAGAGAGCGTATTGTAAATGGATGTGAGCAAATACATAATACTCCAGGTGTATTTAACAAAGAACGACAAAACATGATGGAACGCACGTTCAAAGGATGCATAGAAGCAGGACACCATTTTGAACAATTTTTGTAACCAAATGTTCTGCCTTGTGTTTTTGTTTGTTTCTATTAAGCATTAGCCGGTTGAATTGCTTATTAATTATTTGATATTGTTTAACACTAAAATTCCTCTTAACTTAGAAACTAAACGTTTCTGGGCCCATGCTTATAAAAACTTTTTTGATCGTTAGGTCGATGGGAATAACCCTCTAAAATATTTGACACCAATTAAAATATGTTGTTATTAAATACATTTGAACAATAAATGTAATAAATATTTTAATGGTGGAAGGTTGAGCAAGATAGAATTTAGAAACTGTGCCTGCATTTATGTGAAGGTCTAGGAAAAACACCCAAAATACACCCGGCCAGGATTTCAACTCTGACCACCCTATCACAAGTAAATCAGAAAAGCATGACTCTTAGAATTTGTGCCCACCGATGTGACTCTTAATTAAGCTTCAAGAAACAATGTCCCTATAAAAATTTCTAGGCTATTGTTTTATTCTGTGTGTCAAGGAATAATGCAACATTTTCTCTTTGCTTCTTATTGTTAAACATGCACATACTTTTGAGTCGCGCCAGAGAGTACGTGGGCCTCTCTGTCCAAGATACCGTAGTTCAACCCCCAAGAAGATATTTAGGAAAATTTTACTTCAAGTATGTGTTTTAATTATTCTTCCAGATAAGTGCTGGTAAAATTCTTTAAAATCCACTATCTTTACTTTTACCTTTGTATGTAATTTAACTACCACTTGTAGTTGAACTATATAATGCAAAAAATATTGTATCACACAATTGTAAAAACTTTATTATATTATAGTATATTCAACTGTGGAAATTATTTTCAAAAACAGATTTATGCAAGCTACCCTTGAATAAGATTTCCTAAGAAAACGAAATATATAATCATGGTAATTGCAATAAAAATTTATAAAGTTTAAACAAAACTGTAGGGGTGTGCGAGATAGAGTTTTTTTCATTCGAGACGAGAACGGGATTGAGACCCAACAATAGAGACGATATCAGGAACGAGAATTTTAGAATCCCTTACTACGAGATGAGAACGGGAATTAAAAATGTATAATTAATTATTTCTAATACTATCTTAAAACACAGTGCAGTATTTAATTTGTTAAGTGAATGCCTTAGTGAGATATAAAATAAAACAACTAACCAAATTAACATAAATAAATACCTATAACATATCAAATAATAATATCAAATTTAAAAATGTGTTTAGTTACTGTTATGAATTAAAATAAAGTTTGAGGGACATGTAACTATTGAATGTAGTAATTGTAGTTGATAAAGAGGGCTGTGAAGTCCAACTTTTCTTGTTTTAGGGATGTTTATGTTTTTCTCATTGTTGTCTTAGGCTTTGGTTTTTAACTATCTATGAAGTATTATTAAAGTCAACAATGCAAGCATAGTTAAGACTCGGTAAACGTTGTTTATGTTTTATTTCACTTATTTTGAAGAATAACTTTGTGATAAGTATTCTTGGCAGGTAGCTAAGTTTAATTTACAGTTACCACATGTTTTCTATATTCAATAATGAAAGAACAGTTCCCGAAATTTTCAAGATAGTAGCATCTCTGTCCCGACATTTGGGTCGGGAACGGGAAATGTTATTTCCTGTGAGAATCTCAAAGTTCGGGAATCCTGCACACCACTACAAAACTGCTCAAAAAATTTTTTTTTAAATCTCAAGTTTTCAAAAACCAGGTAATTGTAAACTAGTCTCAAATTACTTATATTTGTAAAAATATTAATATATTCTCTTATATGTCATTAAAACTGATTCCCAGAAACTTATTTTAAAATAAGCATTAAGGAAGTTTTCAAAAAATTCCAAATGTTCTACACTATGTCTAAAATAATTAATAATCTAAAATTAATAAATAAATTGTCTACAATCTAAAATATTCTCTAGAAATAAAAATCATCTCCACCAATCTGATAATAAATTATTTTTTCCAAGAAAAATAAATATAGAAAATTATTAGTTTTCTAAAAAAAAATTACAAAATAACTATTAAGAACTAAATTGTTGGAGATATTTTAAAACTAGCATTTTAGAAAACGTTCTAAAAATGTAAGATAAGTAAGTAGTGTTTATAATTAAAAGTTAAGACTCAGATATATATTGCTCTAGAAATATATATAAAGAATTTAATTTTATAAAATAACCAGTTACTATATACGATGAGTTTCAGGACCAGTGTAAGTAAATTTAACACATTAGACTGGTCCTGAAACTCATCGTATCACAAATATTGTCAAAAGGCACAATCCCAACATTGCTGTTTCACCAATAATACAATCAAGAAAAATCTTTGCAACAGTTATTTAAATAAAAATGACGAACACAATAAAAATGGAATTTATAAACTCACCTGTGAATGCAATAGTATCTACACAGGTTAGACAGGACCAAACTTTAGGGCTCGTTTTCTATGAAAATTGAACCCTAATAACATAACGCCTTGGTAAACAAAATTTGAATTTTCTAGTTTACAAAGATTCCACTTAGTACTATTTTGATGCGTATGAACTGAGCCGGTAGTAATACACGGTGCTATTAAAAAAAAGTAGCGTTCTAAGATTAATTTTGGATCAGCTCATGAATTTTTTGTTAGGTTGAGCTTTTTAAAAATCACTCACTAAGTAGATATTATGTTTACAAGATCACTTATTAAAAATGTCATTGAAAGTAATATATTAAAACTAGGCAGTGGTATGGTAGAACGTTTATTTTTTCGAAGATAATCTTAGTAAAATAACCAAAGAATTCATAGGAGTGAGATTAACATCGAAGCAGATTAAAATCAGTAATTGGTTTCTCCAGATATTTATTAATATCGAATCTAGCAGACGATTCCTTCCTTTCTTTCTTTCATAAGAAGACCCGAACAGATGAAATCAATAAAAAGTACATATTTTTTAAAATTAGAATACAGATGACTGCACTTCATGAATTTATTAAAATTCTAGATAGTAATAAGCTAGTATGGAAGCCAACCTAGCACAAATAATTACTAATACTAATACAAACCATATAATGATAATTATTATTAATATGGTTGTTATTATTATTAATACCATCGTATATTCTACTCACAAGCCTGCCCAGGGGTTAGTAAAACGACCCTTGCCAGGGGCACATGCAACAGGGGTAGGAGGATCTGTGGAAAAATCACCCTGTCTCCAGTTGTCTGTGACGGGCTGTGAGTATAGACAATAGCTGGTAGCTGAGCGGTAGTAAGGTGCTGCTAGAAACTATTAAATGTATGGCATATATTGTAATAATGTGTGTGGCAACACACCACTGCTCTTGCGGCCAGATCAAACCTAGGAGAAGCTTCCCATCCTTCTCGTACTGTTACACAAAGACGTGAACATTTTTTTGGTATTTCTTCTTACCTTTCCCTCACTCTGGGCGCTTCGAGTAATTGGGTTGCATAAAATATAGTAGTTTCTAGATCTTGCGCTATGGTATTAAAACAATGCTCAGACAGCTAAAAACCATCTGGTAGTGTGTTTAGA
>CABFWB010003154.1:50593-86058 GCA_902151455.1 Timema bartmani | reverse complement strand
CTGAGAAGTAAACCAAACAGAAAGGAAATTTGGAAACTAGTGATGATGTTTTGTCCGACACCTTAGCTCAGTCGGTAGCGTGTATTTCTATTGAACTAAGGGTCCTGGGTTTGATTCCTGGCTTGACAGAAAATGTTATCATTGGTGAAATGTGGGTTTACCCTTTCAGAGTGATGAATTAACGGCCGGGCGTTGGGTGTTATGTCTGTTCTAGATTTAAGTTAGTTTATGAAAAATTATTAACTTTTACGCTACCCATTATTTACACTAAGTGTTAGAATGCGGGAGGTAGAATTTATAGGATGTGTACCCGTATTTTCGTGAAGAGAGGGATTACAGGGAACTATTTAGTTAAAACCCTCAGTTCATCCTAACGGGACACAAACCTCGAATTCCTAGTCACAGGCGTACTAGACATAACGAGACTTGTGTCTGGGTGAGGGAGATAAACAAGTCTATTAGAGTCGTTAAAGAACTCAAAAACATCGTTTTATGATTTTTTAAGAGTTTAGTTGCTCATAACTTATGAGACTTATTTTACTATTTCAATTTAAAATATCTATGAGTTTATACCTTAAACTTTTTTTTTCCCTTAGTTTTAAAATTAAAAAATCTTAACATTTTGGGTGTTCTTTAATAGATGGCTTCAGTGTCGTGTCTAAAAGTGTTTTACTCGGGTGTACAGAGCTTGCTAATACATACTTTATCCTTTAGGCCGGTTCACACACAACGCTGAGTTATGCCGTGCTAAGGTTTTGCCAGTTTGGTTTCACACTCATTACTAAGCTAATCTATGGTTCCTCTTTTCCCTCCTGAGTTCACGGTGGTTTCTTGGTCTGCTCCAGTTAAGTTATAGCATTCTCCATGCAAATGCGCAACTTAAGATGGCTCAAGATGGGAGATGGAAAAATTGCCCGGCCGGCAATCGAAAAAAATAAAAGCATGATGTAGCAAGGCATAGCTTTCAGTGTGAACCAACACATTTACATATATGGTCCGCTATTTTTCTAAACAGTTAGCAAAACAAATCTGAGCTTAGCTTAGAGTGTGAACCGGCCTTTAGTGTATTCTGACTGGTAGCAAGCTTACCTTGAATGCATTATGATGCAGATTAATAGATGGGTTCATTGTGTAAAGTTGATTCCTTCCAGGGTAGACGGAGTAGACCTATACATGGATAAATATGGACTAGGGTAGGACTGAAAAAACTATTTATTGAAGTATTATATAAATAAATAATGATTTCACTCTATTGCATTTATTTATACAACAATGAAGAACAAATACAATATTTCACTCAGTAAAGACGAGTTATAATTCAGCGTAGGTTAAAAATACCATTCCATATCATAAAAATTTATAATATTGTATCATATACATACAGAGCTTTATAGACTAAATTATTAGAGTGGCTCGATAAAATTAAGATTAATGTTGAAGATAAAAATACACAAGTATAACCTTGAAAATATTTTAACTAAATACAAAACTAACCCACATTCACCATTTTGGCATGACATAAAAACATTTATAAACAATTATTTATGTTGGTAAGCAAAAATAGCTGAATATTCTATTTGAAAATATAGTAAAACTATGTTTATGTTGATCAATAACAACTTCATTACAATAAGTAACATTTTACAGTTCCCCTGGAATGTGTGTGAATAAATTACTATAGTAATTGTGTTGAAAAGAGTAAACCAACTTTTAGATAATGGCCTTAAAAATAAGTTAAGAAATATTTCTTGGAATATATTGTGATATATATAAAAAAAAGCACACATTAAAACATTAAAATAAGGCGTTGCTACTTTTCACAAGATAGTTCACCTATAAGATGACATACAGTAGCGTGGAAACAAAGGTATTTATTTTATCAGGTGATGAAAAGTACAGTCGTATTTTCACATGAAGAGCCTTATCCGATAGAAAAGTTACTATATCTACTTTCACGTACTCATGCGTCAAATCATGTGATATGTAGCTGTCACTTTTGATGTATATATATGATCAATTAATTATAGTAAAACATTATTAATATAGCACATTTTCAATTTTTGGCACAGCAAAATATGGTTTTACGAAAGATTCTTCCTATGAAAATTGGACTGTAATATTGATGTCTGTATACACTAGAAACTTGTCAATTCACATTTTATAGAATCAATATAGGATCAATCTGATTAGTCGAAATTCTGAATAGTCAGTAATTTTTTGGAATTTTCCACTGCTTGGAATGTTAAATACATTATGTTGTGGAAATAATACATTCATTTACACTACGAGGTATAGGAGGTGATATTTTGTGACAGTTAAATAAATACAGGTCGCAATAAAATATATTGTTACTGATTTTAATAGTTCAGAGTTTGTTTATTATAAATCATTTTATTTTTTTAAACTTTATTAAGTTTGTTGTAGAGGAATTTAAGTTTAGTTATAAGCCACTACACACTGCAAAAATTAATAAAAAAAATACCTTGATGAATTAAATAATATCTTTTCAATATATTAAATGTGTTTAACTTTTGATCTATAGTTTTTATAGTAAATTAATGTTACAAACTTTATTGCCACCTCTGTGTGTATGTATATATATGCAAGGTGATTTTTTTTAAGTTGGCACAGCGCGATATCTTTAAGCAAACACATTCAAGAAAAAAAAAATCATACAAAGTTGCTTGGTTTTGAGATGCTGACCAAATGAGATCATTTACTCTTTATTTAGTAGACATCTTCAATGTCATCTCAAGGTCAACTATTGATTTCAACTGGGACCATGTATTTTTTATTGCAGAATCATGTTATATGAAAAAAAAAGTAACTTTTGTCTGAAATACTATTTTACTCGAAGTCTATTTTTATGATAGTTAATTAAGTAAAGAAATAGGTATGTTTTTGGAACTGTTTTAATTTAAATTTATTGCCTACTAGAATCTGTAGTACACTTTACAGATTCTAGTAGGCACAGTTTGAAAAACATCTGATGTATTTGTTTAGTTCATTAAATATCATCAAAAATAAACCTCGGGTAAAAAAGTGTTCCAGTTAACTTAAAAAAAATCTATATATATCTATATGATGATCGCTTGCAAGCTGATCAATCTCGAAGTTGTTGGAGAGTTTTTAGTTAATATTAATAGTTTTTTATTTTGGTCAAAAGGGTGTACCAGATAAACCAGAATTTTTCTAGTGTACATAAATTATGTAAGTAATGGTAGCTGCAACAGTATTTTTAGTACATTAGTAGCCCACTATTTAATAATACATCTGGGAGAATTTAATATTAGTAATAGTTTGGCAAGCTTATTTCCGTCGGTGCAAAAGCAGATTATTTGGAACGAGCTTCAGCCAGTTTCTTGGTAACATAGTCTGCAAGATGGAGGACACCCAAGGAAGGGGAAGCTATATGCAGATTGGTACCAACAACCTTCCTGTTTATGTGCGGGTTGTGAAGTTCCGCCACCTGCGTGGAGCAGGCGGCCGCCGGGTCACCGGACGAAGCCAACTTTTTCACCCAGAACTCGTTACCGGGAAGAGCATTACCGTCCCAAGCGTAAGACACCACCAGGAGCTTACCTACGTCCCTTGGATCGGACAACCTTTCGTGGGGGGGACGCTTGGAAAAGAATATACGTATATGACTGTCGGAGTCTCCGGTCCTGAAGGTTTTCCCGTGCGACGTTCCACCGCACGTCTTTTCATTGAACCACGCAAAGTTAATGTCGGACACGTGTGACAACCCGGGTTGCAAACGGGCCAGACAGTCCGCGAACGCCTCGAGAAACACTTCTTCTTGGTGTTTGGAACACTTCCACACCCCCAGGCCGATGCCTACCACGTGGATGTAGGCGGTCGTATTACTTTCCGCGGCGCGATGCTCAGCCTCGAGCAATAGCGTGTCTAAGGAAACAGACAGCCTCTTCTTAAAAATGTCGTTATCAAATATACCCGTGTTACCTGGCAGCTTCAAGTATCTGGCTTGGTCTTCTGCTGATAGGGATTCAATCTTTTCGCTCAACTCTTCGTATGTAGGGAAATGTGGAGCTATCCCATAAAAATCCGACCAGACTTTGCGCCATCTGTTCAATGAAGTAAGTGCTCGCGCACCGTTTGCGGTATCTTTGGCGTCAGCCGGAGGAGGGTGGCCGTACCCATTAAACTCGACGTTCTGTTGTTTGGTCACCACTATCTCTTGCCACTCCATATAGTTTGGACGTGATAGACGAGTCCCTATGAGGCCAACGATGACGCCATGTCTTTGCAGGTCCTTCGGGGAGGATGGTTCGCCCTTGTTATGTCTATTCCCGTCATTGATGAAGGTCGAATGAGAAGATACCGAAAGGAGTGCCGATAGCTTCATCTCATCGTAGCTGAGGACTTGTTCCAAAACCAGAGGCGGTTTCTCCTCGCCATGATCTTTACCCACGTATTCCCAATTCTGCTTACCTTTCTTACCGCTTATCAGCAAGTACGTGTCTCGTTTCCCGTAAAAAGTGACTGCCCGTTTTTCGAGTAATCTCTGGACCAAGTCAACCACACCCATTTTGTCGTAAACTGCCTTCTCCGTCGCTGTCCCATAGTTTCTCTTGTGATCCAGGAACTCGGTGAACAAATACAGCGCCGACTCGTGAAGCAAAGGATAGGCCGAGTTTGCGTGGTCCTCCAGAACTCTGTCCGTGATATCTTCCTGTTTGAGTATCTCCGTGCATCTGACCCCCTGAACGGGGAACTTGATGGGAAATTCCTCGCTGGTCTTGATCAACTCACCCAGGACTATGTTCGAAGGCGACACCACCTTGGCGCAGTCCTTCAGGTACTTGTAGGCGGTAGAATTTTGTTTCAAGGTTGGTATCGGAGGAAGCCCTTCGCTCTTTATGACATGCGGGCCCACATATGGTGCGGCTCTCTTCACTGGTTGCTGTAAGGAACACACAAAAAAGTTATATGAGTATATTTAAGATTTATTTATTCATGCATGGCTGGGCCGTAGCCCATTTGGCGGGAAGATTGGTCGTTTCTTATATCCTGTTACCCAGGGGACCCCCGAATGTACTACTCGTGAGATGAGGTGATGGTGATAGAGAGTATGAGGATGTGAAACAAGTGGAAACGTTACTAAGCTTAACCCTAACTAATCAGACCCTGGTGACCATTGGGATGATTCCACTTTCGGTAAAAACACCCATGGTACCAGTGGGGAATCGGACCTGGGACCCCTAGGTTGGTAACCAGGAGCGCTGACCACTATACCACAGAGCCGGTCATATATTTATGGTAATTTTTGAGAGATTTTTTTAGTTTTTTATACATAGCTCATACATTTTCTGTTAACCAATTCAATTTCAATTTATTTTTGTCAGGGTGGTACATAATATGCTATTGTTTTGTCCCTTGCCCACAAAGTGGTTGGGTGTGTGAATGGACGTGTGTCACACCCGCGACTAAAAACCTCCTCACTATCGTTTGTACCTACGTGCAATTTAACCTCGATAAAAACAATGTCACTAATACAGTGGTTTCCGACCCGAGGGTCGCGGAGTGTTTCGGGTGGGGTCACAATGCTTATTGAGGTTATTGATTTATGTTTATTTTATAATTGGTTGTAATTATTAATAAAGGGAGGTGCAAAATTCAAATATAAATGTGAGCGGTTAGATTGATAAAAATAGCTAAGTTACTGTTCAGCTTCCTGTTGGTTACTCCACTCCCGACTGATACTCGTTGACTCAGTTTAATGTACAAGTCGCGTGTTTAGGAGAGCGACGGAGAGCCGCTAACATTACTTACAAAATACCCACCGGGTCCATTGAGTCTCTTTCTAAGACATCTTAGTCGCATTCGTGCGATCATTATACACGCAAGTTATAACGTCACGCTCGTTTGGTTTGTCAATGATGAAGTCAGGATTCAAATTCCAACCGGAGAGTACTTGAGGTCATTTTTACTAAACCGTTTCCCCTTTCTCCCTCCACGCAAATCAAGGTACATTTCCTCAATTATCTATCCACTATCCATCCCACGCGGATATCCTAGACGGGTGGTAGGATTCAGTGAAAATAATAATTTAAAACCTAGGATATTAACGCTTTTAGGTTAACAAGGGTTGCGATGGTATCAAAGACAGAAATTGGGGTAAGACTCTCCAAAAGGTTGGAAACCAATGAACCAATACAATAAAAACTTAGTTTTAATTTAATTTTTTTTTACGTGTGTAATAATTTAACCAGGGGCTCGTAGGGACCCGGACCCACCAACACTTTTTGAACATTAAATATATTTTTTTTCTTTTTATTTTATAACATATTTTGTAAATAACATTAATATGAAGTGGAGCACCAATCTCGACACACAGTGAATTATTCGATTCTTTATACAGTATTCCAGTCCAAAGAGGATTCATTACTCGCTCCAATCGTCAAGAGACTACACCAGCGCTCGAAACTCTAATGACTAAATGAAGAAAATGACATGGGCCAGCCCCTCTCCCATCCAATGGGAGATATATCTCAAGGTCATTCCTCTGCACGCTTAACAGTAGCTCATCGGGCCTGTCTAAACGGGCCCGCGATTCGATAAAGACTTCATTGTCACCTGCAAATCCAGACAAGATGAGCCTGACAGTTAGTCCACGTGACCATTGATGCAGGTCTTATTTTTAATGCGCAGGGGAGCAGTTATTTTTATTTTTTCGCTTTTGCCATACACCTTAACCTTTATTTTGGTAGTAAACCCGTTATGGAAGGCCTTTTATCCTAACAAATCACTACTATAAAGTAGGATTCTGGTACAAAATAAGGCCTTCAAGAACAACAGCCTTCCTACCAAAACCGGGGTATACTCAACTTGACCTAGTTTATAGTGCATATATATATATATATATATATTCCCCCCTCCCCCGATTTAAAATGTGGGAACAAACCGTCTCTTCCCGCGTGTAAACATTCGAAACACTTCCTCCCCTTAAATGATATAAACGTTCTACTAGCGACATTGATTAAAAAAAATTAATTGACTTGGTAACTTAAAAAAAAATCTGAATGAAACCAATTTCGAGAAAACAATTTAGTCAAGTGGGGGAAAAAAATTAACATGGATCTCATGAATTAAGGTACTTTATTAGGGAAATAAAAAAAAATTATATAACAAGTTTCAGGCATAAAATATATTTTAAAAAAAAGTCTAGCAACTGGATTTTATTTATCTGTCAAATGATCGTAAAGAATAAAAGGTAATATTTTGTAAACATCTATAATCTTAATATCTCCAGACATTTAAAAAAAATGTTAGGCAAATATAACAACAATCTCAATGTCATGGTGAATATTTTAGTCGATTTTTTATGAATCATAAATAAAAAAAACTCCATGGCTTCACCCACCAAGTGGCCGCTGTTATGTTGATTGAATGTATGAATCATACATTGATAAATGTATGTGTAATATATTATGCATCTTTACTTTATATACTATGAATATGACTTCTATTTCATGATATCTACAAAACATGTACTGTACCTCAAATAAATAAGTTTCTTAAATGGAAAACTGGAATCATGAAACACGTTTCAGGCATGAATTAAATTAATAAAAACTAGGTGTTCCTTTTTATTTATTGTAAAATAAAGGTTTTTTTTTTGCTATAGCTTAGGCTGGGAATAGAATGCATGACTAATAAGCGAATAGTGCATAGCTTACAGTGCACAATTCATAATAAAGATACGACAGTTTTTAATGAAACGTGGTGTTTAAAGTTTTACTTAAATGGCTGCAGGTGAGTTGCGGTCACACGAGTTGTTTACCTCTAAAGAGAGAGAGAGAGTTGAATTACGGCCCCACGTTTTTAGAGCCACGTACGAATTGAGGCCCGGGCTGTTGACCTGACCTAACCTAACCTAATCTAACCTAACAAACCTTCAAATTTTTGCCAAAACCATTGAAATGAGGAAGTTTGGATATTACGAGGGATGTCGACATGAGATGATGATAGTTTCTATATAACATTTAAGAAAGCATGATATATAAAGCACACTGCTAATTAGATGGACGCAATTCATACCTCTCTCAAGTGAGTGGGCCGCAATTCGTACGCGTCTCTCAAAACGCCGGGCTGCAACTCGTACACGATTTCAAGATTAGGCCGCAAATCACCTACACATACTTAAATAAATGAGTGTTTTTTATTCCAATAAATTGGCCAAACCTCTTTGATTTCCTTTTAGGTGAGGTATTTAAATATTTAAAAAAAATACTTCACCCAAATTACATAATATTAAGCCAATTTAAGTGGTGCCTGTGCAATTAAATCAAATTTAATTTGTATTGGGTTTTGATTTTATTATTGTTATGAATATTCTGTTTGACCTACTTCCTAATACAAGAGTAAAAAAATGAAATATTTCCGCTTTATTTTAATCATATTTATAATCTTAGTCATTGACTCTAAAGCAAGGAGAATTCGTTGATAAAAAAACCCAAGTAAGACCACCACAAGGCTTTTCAAATATGAAGAAAATATATTTTCAGTCTGCTACATATCCGGAGGTACCGGGTTCGATACCCGGCACTTTTATATTTTCTGTGTCTCGGTCGGGTGAACTGGAGGTGGTTTTTCCTAAATGGTTTTCCACTCTCCCTCCACGCAAATGCGGGTTCACTTCCTCNATGGTTTTCCACTCTCCCTCCACGCAAATGCGGGTTCACTTCCTCTAAATTCAACCCTACCAATTCCTAATCCATTAGCGTAATTAGTACTTAAGCGTATAACCCGAACGGGTAGTAAGACGCGGTGCTAAATATTATTATTATTATTATATTTTCTGTGAAGCAGTGGGTCTGGAACGGGGTCAATTCCAGCCTCGTGAAGGACAAATGAGGCACTACTTGAGTAAAGAATTCGCAGCTCTGGTCTAGAAAACTGAGAATGACGACAAGAGGGTTCATTGTGCTGACCATATTACATCCTCTATTAGCAAAAGTTGGTACTATATTATCCAATCTACCATGAGCACTCAGGTGTGTTTTTTCTTTCTTTTTTGTCTACTGATTTTTAATTAGCTAAAACCTCTCATTTAATTCTGAATCCCTGATACTCTCCCAAGTTCAACGCTAGTCTATAATCAAGCCCATGCACAATGAGTAAAAAGTTAAAGTTAAATCGACTTTATGTATCGACTATTGAGCATGAACGGCGTCACTGAAAATAATTTGTTTTAAATTCTTGTGCATTGTGTTATAATTATGCACTATTTGCTATTAGGTATGTATTAAGGTTAGTACAAACTTGTATGCAATGTTTCAAACAGTTCAAAAGTTTTGCTCGGATACTGTTCCTAAATTGTCGCATGTCCATTCCAGATTAGACCAGAGCCAGTTTCTGACGCCTTATTGTGTGGAAATGTATCACTTAAAGGAATTTCTGCTTTTTATTTAATATTGCATTGTAAACGTTAAAAAAAAAAAAAGCCAAAAGGTTGGTGGACACATTTCTGCAGTTGTCACACAGCATTTTATTTTCAATTCGTTGTCACTTTTTTTACATTTTGATTCTTGTAATCTGATGTTAAATCTCATGAGCACGAAATGCGATGTTAGCCTATCCTCCATATACTCTGAAAGTTAGAAAGCTTACACCTTGTAACGTTTCACTAGTATAGTAACCGGTCTCGTGGTGTAGTGGTCAGTGCACCTGGCTACGAGTCTAGGGGTCCCGGGTTCTATTCCCTGCTGGTACCTTGGGTATGTTTCCCTTGAAGGGAAATAATCCCAACTGTCACCAGGGTTAGTATAATTAGGCTTAAGTTAGGTTAAGACTCACCCCGGTTCCTCAACTTCATAATAACTACCATCGCATCACCACATTGGGGGTACGTGTAGACAGCCTGCTATACGATGTACACTGGGCGGACGTTCTGTGCCACCTGAACGGCTAATAGTCTACACATAAGCCGACAGAATCTGGACGTCAAAGTCTCTCCCATTCAAATGTGGCATACAATTATTTTTTTTAAATAGTGTAGTATAGTCCATCAAGGTAAGACTACTACTCTTCAGGGTAAACGGAGAGTTCATACTCTAATTAGGTTAAGAGTAGTTTCCGCGACCCACATGCTTATTGCTACAGTAGCTCCATGACTTCTTTGGTGCTGACTGACAGTTCACAGCTGACTTCTGACAGTCAAAATTTAGGTATATACCTAAATTTTGACTGTCAGAAGTGACAGTTGCTAAACACATGTTTTTGCAGATAATATGGTTCGGCGTAGAAATACATAATTTGGTCTGGTAACTTTTCAAAGCCATCAGCTATCAGTCAGCACCAAAGAAGTCATGGGACTATTGTAAATACCTTTAAATAAAATGACACGCGCGTTTCCGAAACGTCCTCACTACAAAATGTTGCATCACTTTCATTTTAGGTGAGATACAAGGAAAGCCCGATTATTTTTTTTCAGGACTTTTTCGAGTTATTCCCGATATTTTTTAGTAATGTGCCCGGTTTGTTTCAGGACTGTATTGCAATAGTGTACTTACATTTCTGCATAAATATAAACCCAGCCTAAGCAACAACAACAAAAATATATCATTTAGGGATTATTTACCTCATAGGAGGCAATAAATTGCTTCCTCTCCGACTGCCGCCAGAGTGGCGTTGAACTTCCGGGCGCAGGTTCACGGAGACGAAGCTGACACTTGGGTGGAAGATTCTCGCACCCCTCGTTCCATCCTAGGTTCAGACCATCCAGAAGATGTTTAGCCCGGAAGAGCTCTAGCTGTCTCACTTGTTCGGGAAGGTTCGGGTAGTGTGACAACACCGTTATCAAGTGACGACCAATGTTAAAAAACATACCCTTGGGGTTGTTCCTTAGCTTGAGCATTAGTTCTTTACAAATTCGAAAGGCTTCATCTTCAGACAAGTCCAAAGTGTGTAGTGTTTTAGGACGGAGGCCTTGCCATCGTTCTAAGGAGACCACCTTATTTCTAATGACCTCATCTTTCTGTGACGCTTCTTCAACCTGTGGAGGAGGAGTTTGGCGTTGTGTAAGAGTTGTGCCACGGGCATTGGTGTCTAGGGTGTTGACATTTTGTTGAACCACGCGAACACGCTCCACAAGATCCTCGAGCCTTGCATTTAATTCTTTCGCCGATTGAGGGCTCGAACTATGATACAAAGATAGCTGTTCCTCTAACAGGCGGATAACCTGTTTCTTGGGATCATACAGTGGCGACTCTGTTTCAGATATGCTTGTAATGGTCTGAGTATTTGTGAGATTGTACTGCATCTGTGGGTTATCCTGCGGGGATGAAACTGAGGATACCGTTTGAAGATCAGTGAGGGAGTGTTCTTGTCTTACCGGAGGTACCTGCAAAGAATTGTTCGGACTCTCAACAGACACACAAACGGGCGAGACATGTTCTTCTTGGGAGATAGAGCTACCAAAGCTTGAATCACTGGGTGCGTTGTGAGTGAATGGGTATGCAACCGACGAGCCGTTCGGAGAAGGTACACTTGTAGAATGTATAGCTGATGCTAGAGGAGGTCCATAACTTCGCTCTCGGTTTTCCTGCAGATGTGTCGGCTGAGGCCTCCTCCGAGGATGACTTTGTTCCACGCGAGGTTGTTGGGGGTTCGAAGAAGGGGAGGAGCTTGAGCGGTCTTGTTTGACAGTCTTGGACTTAGGTCTCGTGAATAGATCACTCGATGCGGGTGTAATGGGAGCCTTGTGTTGCTCGGGCTGAAACTTATCATCTCCTTTTTGTTGACTGTACGTTCTGGATCTATAAAGCGGTAGTGTTCTGATTCACATTGCGTATGGCTTTACTCAGATACGATAACTCATCGGGAGGTTCCACGCTTGTACGTCTCTCTCCTATCTGCGGAAAATCAGGCCCTCCATGATTGTGCGGTCCCGATGATTTGTCCAAGGAGGGGTACTCAGATTGTCGCGGCTGGGAGGAGGGTGTGGGGGCGGAGGTGAGCAGCGAAGGAGGTTTACTCCAACTATTAGAAGATGAAGACTGTTTCGCCACTGCCGCGGCGTAGTTTATCTGTGGAGACGGAGGAGGGGTGGCGTCAATGTTCGGTCTAGACGGCCCCTCAAACTGCGACTGACTTCGTTCCTCATTACACGGGCGTTCTGCGGTCCGGTTGTCATTCCGGCCTCTATTTCCTTTCTTGTGATACTGGGGACCATCTTTTCTGCCAGAGTTCATTCTTACTACTTTTGAGAATTTAATGATCAAGACTCGTTTCAGGTAGCTTAGTACTGTGGTATTTGAGAGCAGCCCTGATTTTAGAAAAAAAACTATTATCAAGAGGGAAGAATATTAGCTAAGCATGAACATGAAAATGTGTTTGAACGCAACCGTAATTGTTAAACTTCAACACCGGTGTGGATCTCTTAATGTGTTGACTATCCCATGCTTCTCCTAATCCTGAATGAACACAACTTTGACACTAGTTATCGAGGATTGAGGGAGCTTTTGGTGGATATTGGCGCGATTTCTTATTTGAAGAACTCGTGATGTCAAAGGTCAGGCGATGGACTCACGTTACGTGCTTTTGACTGAAGAAATAAAGAACCTGAAATAGAAAAAAAAAGTTGTCTAATATCATCCCGTTTTCTTCTAAGTCAGTAGTATTCAACCTGGGGTACGCAAAGACATCTTAGGGAGTAAGGTAAACATTAATTTCGTGATATTTTTTCAAAATTATCTAACAAACAAGCCAATGGTGTTTTTTAGTTTTATCTTTCGCTTATAGATGGCAGAAGCTGTCCTGCCCTCTATAAGCAAAAGTTAGAACTAAAAACATCATTGGCTTGTTTGTTAGATAAGTTTGAAAAACTCTCACGAACTTATAACGATCATGAAATTATCATTGTTTACCTATTATCATTTAAAACTTATAGTTTATTATATTATTTTGAATGTAATTTATTTTGAATGTAGATCATAAAAATGTATAGCCTGCATCATGTACCGACAACTTTGTGGGTAAAAGTCGAAGAGAAATTATATTTGGGGAACACGTGAACAAAAAATAAAGTTGAATACCACTGTTCTAAGTTAGAGGAGCATCGTCTGCAAGAGTCAAATTCAAGCTACCATGCATACATCTAATAAAATAATTAACTCATACTCCAGAAAGGTCAAGTGCTTGTAAGATAACAGAAAGAATAAAGCTCAACTCTCTTTCCTAACAGGTGAGACGAGTGGTTACCAAACTGTGATAAGCACACCCCTTAAGAGGTCACGAAGATTTTAGGGAGCACGTGATAAACTAATTAGTTTTATTAGCTCTAAAATATTTTTTGATAGTAGTGAGTATCATAAATAAAGTGTCACAGAGTTTTACGTAATGTAATGGACTTTTATATGCCCTGACCCATTTTGGTGGCCGAATGGTCTAACAATAGAGTGGGACTACCAATGACAGGGAGAATGGGGTTCGAATCCTGGTCGGGTGTATTGAAGGTGGTTTTCCCCTGATTGTTTCCTACTCTCCCTCCACGCATATGAAAGTTCTTTTCCTCTAAATTCAACCTTCCTCAGTTCTAAAACATTAGCGTAGTTAATTGACGTATAACCCAAACGGATAGTAAGACAAGGTAAAAAAAATCCACAAGGAGTGTGTGACATAGTAAAAAAAATGACTTTTTTTAAGTGGTCTGCCTATAAATTCTTTAATAATTTGATTTTTTTACTTTATTAAAACTCGACATTTATACTTATTAAATTTTAAAGTATTATAACTAAGGTGACCGACCACCCATCCCGTATTTTACGGGACTGTTCCGTGTTTTACTATGCGTCCCGTAAATGTCCCTTATTTTAGAAATTATATGGCGTGACTCATTGAAACTTTGGTATTTTACAATATTTCTTTATCTGAGTTTATTAAAACATAATATTAATACTATATTTTCAGTTATAGTTATTTTACAGGGACAGCCCTAGGTTTGCAATTTAGCCGCTGGGTGTTGGGAATCCCCGAATTATCTAATCACTGCTTACTGCGTTTCACGTAACGGTCGGTCAGTCTGCCTCACGATCTCGAGTAACTATCAAGCGGTAATAGTAATAAATTAGTAATTATAAGGTAGGTGACCTGGTGGTCTAGGGGTAAGGTGTCAGACTTCTGTGTTGAGGGTCCGGGGTTCAATCCTCAGTCCCGGCACAGATGTATCTGATTGCTAAACCCTTCCTTCACCTCTGACAAGACGTGTATTAATCACAACCTGTGAATGTATGGAATGTCAGGCCCCCCCCGTGGTTCGGATCCCACGTTAAACTGTAGGTCCTCCATTTCATCTCACAATCATTCTACCATTACACATTAGCGTAAATGTGTACAACCCAAACGGGTAGTAGGACGCGGTGCAAAAAAAAAATTAAAATTTGGGATTGTGAAAAGAGGGGATTTGTTTTGAGTCCCCAACCACCAGGTCTTGGGACGATCCCTCAAAATATGAACGAATGGCAACTCAAATTGGTTGGACATCAGCCAGCGCTTTCAAAAAATCATTTTGGTTCCATCACTTGTTCCTAGACTAACACNCCACAAAAAAAAAAAAAAAAAAACCTTGGTGATCAAGTTGGACCGAAAACAAATTAATAATTCGTATCTAAATCCAATAGTGCATTATATTATTAGAAATTAGCCAGTGGTCACGCGGTTTAACGCGTCAGTGTCGCATTAGCCTATTGGTATGTAAAATAAACTCAATTGATTGCTTAAAATGTTTAATTCAAATCACTTGAGAAGATACTATTAAACTAAAAACCTTTTAAGGTGGAATGGAAGGGGATGCGATAAAAAGCCAATATTTTTGCAGTTTTTATGGCACCACTTTTTGTTTGGCCAAAGTAAAAAAAAAAAAAAATTATTTCTCCAGTGCAAACAAAGAATTTTATTTTCTTCTCAAGGTGACCTTAAAATTTCTTGAATATCTGTCAAGGATGTCCTGGAATTTAATGACAACTTTTTCTCTTAAAAAGTTTATCATCTAATGCCGCTACAATCATGACAGATATTTAACAACTGTTGATATCACCGTGTGAAGAAAATTAAACTCTTATGTTTGTACTAGAGAATTATTTTATTTGTTCTAGCAAAAAAAAAAGTTTTGCCATAAAAACTGCAAAAACACTGGCCTTATCTCGCGTCTCCTTCCATCCCACCTTAAGCTGCTGCCATATTGAAACGGATAACCAGTTTGAGAAACTATATACATACTTGACTCCACCAGGGTTTTATGGATGTCCCTGCCGACAAATATCGTTAAAATTGGTCCAAGCATTTGACAATGATCGTGGAACAAACATCCGGACAAACGAAATACCGAATGGTAACACACACACACTTTTTATACCGTAGACATGTGAATAATCGCACACACGTCTTGTCTAGTCGAGAACAGACGAACTGAGAGCTGACGAAAGAAATTCTATCCGAGCCTCGTCCACTTTTGCTGTCCCGTGCAAGATAAGATTAAGGCGGCCAACTCGGTCTGCGAGAAAGTATTAATCGCTGTCAGGGTACACGGCTTAAAATACATTGGTCTATGTCGTTTCCTGGATCTGTCTAAGCTTATATTCACTTTCACCCTTCACCTACAATTATCCTTTGTCATGTCAATAAGAAAGAGGGGAAATAAAACTTTGGCACTTCATATCTCAAGGTAAAGAGATCGCTATCTTGACATTTTCTGTTGTGAGCCTGTCAAAGAATTACCGTAGTTATTAGAGAGAGGCTGTATCTAGAGCCCTTTTTCCATAAAGCCTAGTTTCACAGCGTCTCGGGTATTAATAAGTAGTTGAAAATGAGCTAATGTCACTTTTTATATTAATAAAATTCTAAATATAGGGTTGTTAAAGAAAAAGAGTCCTGTTGGAATCTTCTGGCTTTATTTCGGTGCTAGCCGTATTTTTTATAACACATCGTAGAATTAAATATCGCATTAGAGCTGAACGTATGTGTGGCAGTTTCTCGCTTACACCTTAACATGATATTCTTCTGCAGAAATGTTTCTTTCATAGGAAAAAAAAAAAAACAATCCCACGACAACACAGGCTCGGCGTAATCAATAGTTCTGTATTTTTAAGATCAGTAATGTAGCTAAGATACGAGTCAACATTGTTGGTATTTTGTCCATAAAAGTTTTTTTTACACGACTGAGGAAAATATTGAACAGTAAAATAAACTATAAAGCCGAAACTGTAGTTAAGACTTCAAGAGATTGATCCGAAGGAAATTTTAGAATATAAAAAAAATTTTTTTTTTTGCAGTAAACATTAACAACACTCGCTTCGGTGGCCGCATGGTCTAACGCGCTACTATCACAGTGGACTAGACTGCCGACAACGAGGAGATTTGAATCTCAGTCGCGTGTACTGAGTGAGGGTGGTTTTTTTCCCCAAATTATTTTCCATTCTACTTTCATGCAAATACGGATACACTCCCTATAAATATAACCTCCACAATCCCTAAAACCATCAGCGTAATTAGTACATAAGCGTATAACCCGAAAGAGTACTAAGACGTGGTGCAAAAAAAAAATATAACATTTTATTGTTTGTGTTGTTTTATAGTTTATAAGAACAGAAACCAAACACATTTTTAGCCTGAATTATTTCCGCTTATTTGGGCCAACTTGCCGCTTAATCGGGGCAGTGAAAAAAGGTCAAGGTGGTTGTGTTGCATTTGTTCTATGTCGTAGTAATCGGATTGACGACCAACTTCAACGTCAAGATGAAAATAAAGACCATGAGGAAACGATAACTCAACAAATTACGGCAGAACACTCAGAAACCAGAAGACCAAGAAAATGATGAAGATGATATACCTAAGCGAGTGACTATAACAAAGAAAAAAAACTGCGTTTTAAACTGCTTTAGGATTGAGGTCAGCGTAGTCGGAGTGGAGGCTCATCACATGCTCTACCAATCCGTGAGGGGTAGTTGTCATAGCAACCGAGGCACGTTGCCAAATTTCTTGACAGTCACTGAGTATGCTTGCATAGTAGTAACGCGCTAACTCCCGCTATGTGGCAACTATGCTCCCCAGCCTACTCACCACGCGGATCCTAAAGCAGTTTAAATCGCAGTATAACCTGGATGCAAAGAAATATATCACTGAATTGAGATGGTATTTCATGCAGGAAGGCAGTCCTTTATCAGCATTAAATACCTGCACCGACTTTGTTTAGTTTCAGTCCATAAAATATAACAGGTCAGGGTACAGTTGATAATTTTATTCAAAGCAAGAACCTTATTATATGTTTCTTCTTTACTTGACACGGTCATTATTATGACTGTATATTCATTTTACATATGTGGATTATATATTTGTTTGCTTTTAGCTTTAGGCCTAGTTATTTTTTAACAAATGTTTGTGCCAATATAAATTTAATACAGTGTGCTTTCTTTAAATTCTTTTTATTAAATTCATACCCTTTTTACTTTGTTAGAATATTATTGCCAGCTCATTGTTTAAAATTTCACTTAATTGGGGTAGCCGCATAATTGGGCCTGATAATTTAGTCCCGATGTGTCTCAATTAACATGAATTCACTGTATCTATTAAAAGTGATATGTATAGCACATTTATTGACGTATTTAAATAAATGAAAATGGTTTGAGTAATTTTTTTTAGCTGTATTGAAAGTTTATTTGTATCTCAAGCGGACTAGTATGAATTATTATTCTATGATAAAGTAGATCTTAGGCTATCATAGTTTCATTACGAAACATGTTGCTTGGAAACCGTTTATAGGCCTGGATATATTCTAAGTACACCACGTGTCTACCCGTCCGTTTGGAACATGGGATTTAGAGGAAATGTGATCGCATTTGCGTGTAAGGAGTGAGGGAATTAAGAATTCAGGAAATACTAAATAACCTTTGCTGAGTTAGAGAAAAGATTATAAGATGACTGACAATATAAATAAATACTAGACCGGGTCAAGGAAAACATTATAACAGTACAAATGAACCTAGACTGAGTCGGAGAAAATATTAGAAGATGTCCGACAGTACAAATGAACCTAGACTGAGTCAGAGAAAACATTATAAGATGGCCGACAGTACAAATGAACCTAGACTGAGTCAGAGAAAACATTAGAAGATGGCCGACAATAGAAATGAACCTAGACTGAGTCAGAGAAAACATTAGAAGATGGCTGACAATACAAATGAACCTAGACTGAGTCAGAGAAAACATTAGAAGATGGCCGACAGTACAAATCAACCCAGCTCGTATATTTCAATGTAAGCTGAGTGTACATACAAGGAAGATGAAAGTGCTCATGACGTAATAGTAGCTGCTACAACAAGGAACATTATTATCTTATCAGAATCGAATATAAGTGAGGAATGTCGATTAAACGTGACACCACTTCGCAATCTTTTTATCTGAACTATTCGTGGAACTAATACTTCATTATTTTCCATGGTGAAAATACACTAGAATGTCGATAATATGAGTTGATAAAAATGTACCCCAGCATTGAATTCCTAATCCAGGACCATTTTTGTTTAACGCGCCATCGTTATAGCCTAATTTTGGAAGGAAGAACAGTATCTGACAGTTACTAAAGTTAATTGAACAATTTTAATGTACTCCTACATCAAGTCATGTGATCTACAACTGTCACTTTTAATATATAATCATCAATAACTATAAAATAACAATAATAATATATTAAGATGTTAACTAAATTGGCCGAAAAAAATATGTCCGAATTTCTTTAAAAAATGTTAATAGCGCCGCGTCTTACTACCTGTTAGGTTTATACGCATATGTACTAATTAAACTAATGTGTTAGGGATGAGAAAGATTATATTTAAAGGACGCGCACCCGCATTTACGTGGTGTAGAAAACCACCCTCAGTGCACCCAGCCGGGATCGAACCCCGATCTCCCCGTCTTCGGCAGTCTAGTCCAACACGATAGAAACGCGTTAGACCATAGGGCCACCGAAGTAGGTTTATATATGGTTCTTCCAACCAAAATCAGACTGTCTGTAAATGTGTGTATGGCCCTACCAGGTAATAAGACGCGGTACTACTACTACTACTACTTACTACTACTACTACTACTACTACTACTACTACTACTACTACTACTAATAATAATAATAATAATAATAATAATAATAATTAATAATAATAATAATGATAATAATAATGATAATAAATAATAATAAAATATATAATAATAATAAATAATAATTAATAATAATAAATAATAATAAAAATAATAATAATAATAAAAGGTAACCAGGACGTGCCTATCTCTAAATTAGTCCAAAGTCGAGAGTAAAATGTCACCGAGTATCTCAATTGGTGGAACAGTGGTGTTTTAAGCCAAAAGGTTTTGGGGTTTATTTTGTGTCTGAGATTCGTTTATTTTTACATAAATATTTTTTTCTTGGATTGATTTCCAGCCAACAATGACAAAAAAAAGGCACTATATTCAGCCAACAGCTGCCAATATTGTCGAACAATGACAAACGTGAGCTGCAGAAGTTATGGCTTGGCTTATGAGCACATCAAATTAGCATTAGAATTTTTTTTAAACCGACTTACAAGGCTCTTGCTGGGATTATTCGATTACATAAGATACGAAGGAACTTATTTGAGAGTAAAGATAGTTAGCTTTTTTTTTTTGTTACCGTGTCTTACTAACCGTTCGGGTTATACAAACTCGTACTAATTATTACGCTAAGGTGTGTAGCATGAAGAAGGTTGGTTTAAGAGGAAATGTATAAGAATTTTCATCGAGAGTGGAAAACCATTTATGGAAAAAACACCCTTAGTAGGCCTAACTTCAACCGAGATTCGAACCACAGTCTTACCGTAATCAATAGTCCAGTCTATTGAGAAAGTGACGCCTTAAGAGCATGTGGCCACCGAAGCATGTCCTTAAGGATTTTTGCTGTAGGCCTACCCAAATAATTTAATTGTAATTCTTTTTAATATACTAAAATTATGGACTATACCCTCAAATCTTTAAGTAAAATCGAAAAAATAGTTTTGTTTTTTTAATTCTTGAATTTGAATTTGTATTAGAGCTCTAATACTGCTTATCGATGGTTCAGTCCTTACATAATTATAAGACAAACTTAACAACCAGACCCCAGACCATTAATTTAACACTTAACTTGAATGTATTAATGTTATAATGAATGCATTTTAGCACCAAAAAAAAGTTAGCATTTAGATACTACATATATTTTGTAAAATTCTGTTGACTCGTAATATGTTCATAATTTTTTCCAAGATTCTAATTAAAATTCTGGCTTCAAAGCTTCAAAGTTAATAATTAAGATTCAGATTCGTTCACTAAAATGGTATTCTACCCCTAGAGCCTCAAAAAAACAAAAACAGTAATAGATCTTGAGATAGAAGCATCCACACAAAAGCAACACAATATAGACTTGGATTAAACCCTCCATTCCTAACATAATTTTAAAATAAAATAAAACGTTTATTACCGGTATTCCCTATTCAATAGTTGCTGGTTGGACAAAGACGTCTTCTTGCATCCACCATCACTAAACTAGAGAAATAAATAACCTCCCAACCAGTATTGCCAACTCTATCGTTTCTAGCGATAGTACATGGACCTGAAATGGATTGTATTTTGACCGGTAGGATACTACTTTCTGACATTATATTGATAAACCCACCGATTTTCATAAAAAAAAAAAGTCAATGTAAAATTTGTTACTAGACAGCAGGGCCACAGGATATTACTTTTAGAAATGATCCTAAAATTAGATTGTACACGTGATGAAATTAAATCAAAAGTAGTATCCAGATCGTACAGTTGGCAACACTGGTTGTAGAAGAAGAAGGGGAATAACCGTCTAGCCTGGTAGAAGACGCATCGATAAGAATTACGATAAACCCGCAGTACCGTACCGCCAAGCTAACGACGTTTTCAACCTTTCGGAGATGTCCCCCATCTCGCGGCTTTTTTCGAAGTACTCTACATGCCCTTGTGTGCTGTTCGATAGGTTTGAGGGGAAGCAGTGGCGCACCCGGAAATTTACTTTGGGGCACGATCAAGGCTATCGCCGAAATAAAAGGAACTGGCAAGGGAGGGTTTAGAGGGCACAGGTCCCCCTTAATGTCAGAGGCCAAGATAATCTGTTAATAAATAGCAAATGTACACGGTGTTGGCCCAGGCAACGCTTTGCTTCAAACAGGTAAATATATAGACCTATGTATATATTTTTTCAAATCAAAATTGTAAAATTTCTGCTTCGAAGTACAACTGTTGGATCACAGGGGCTACTAATTTTGAAATTTCAGACCTTTACATGCGGTAGATATCACACAATGCTCATGGCTAGGGCACCAAAAATGTTTAAAATATAGGATTTAGGCAGCATAATATAGGCACTTAAGGCTAAAAAAAGAGAACACACAATAGGCAATACGAAATGTATTTATTGCCTACAGCCAATTCACACTTAGCTGTTTTTTTATAGCACAACTTCTCACTCCTAGTTCGGGTTGTACGCATATGTTGTACTAATTGCGCTAGTAGGTTCGGGGCTAGGAAGGTGGAATATAGAAGAAGTGTGTCTGAATTTGGGATGAGGTAGAGTCAAAAAACCATTTAGTAAAAAAAAAAAACCTTAAGTACACCAGACCAAAATTCGAATCTCGATCTCCCCTTCCAATCTACTGTGAGAATGACGTCTTAGCCCATTCGACCACTGAATCGGGTCACATACTGTTTACCACTAGATAATTTTTTAGATTTTCAGTAGTCAAATGGGATATATTTTGGGATTTTTTTTTTACAATTTAAAAAGCCGTGTTCTACTTTGTACAATGTCAAGAGACATAATTTCATTAGTGGCCGTTTCCGAAGAAGTTGAACTTCTATCCTGCAATGGTATGCCATTTCCTCCCAAGATGTCTGCCGCTGCTCCCATTGCCCTCCCAAGATGTCTGCCACTGCTCCCATTGTCCCACAACTTACCATTTCTATGAAACTATACTATCTCTTTCAGCAGAAAATACAAATGAAAAAGAAGCCAAAGCCAAAACGAGCGCGTTATGGCCCTTATTCATAAAATAGAAACTATTGGATTAACATGATATATATATCAACTGCCTATGTTTTACGATCAAGGAAAAGAAAAGGAAAACAGGCTAAGTCAGGTCCATACTCATGATAAACAACAAACTCTTCATTTTATTAATATAGAATATTAGATGCTTCCAGAAGCAATTTTGAGTTGTTTTATGTAGCTAGAGGCAATAATTTTTATAATGCAAGCGGCACTAAATACAATGTATCGAAGCTATTATTTCTGTACCTTTTTAACAATTGGCAACTTTTGGGGGAACTTTAAATGTGTTTAACGTTATTTCTTTTGATACCAAAGAGTATTAAAATGTAGTTATTATATTCAACACATCTTTAGTGCTTATAGTTTAGGTACTTCTACATAATATAATTTAAGTGTTATTTTTTAGCCTCACATCTTACTACCCATTCGGGTTACACGGTTAAATGTACTAATTACGCTAATATTTTTAGGGGTTAGGAAGGTTATATTTAGAGGAAGTGTATCCACATTTGCGTGGAATGCGTGGAGGAAGCGTGTAAAACCATTTTGTATAAACCACCCTCAGTACACCCGACCGAGATTCGAACTTCGATCTCCCCGTCATCGACAGTCTAGTCTACTGCGAGAGTAGCGCATTAGACCTCACGGCCACAAAAGCGGGTTGGTTTAAGTTCCTAGTTATATTATTTGCGGTCTGGGGAAGGGCAAATGCCCCGCTTGCCCCCCTCTGAGTGCGCCCCACTGAGAGGAAGTGAACTCTCATTTGAACGCCGGTTTTTTTTAGGATTAAAAAAATCACTATAGTAAAATCGATGGCTTAAGTAAAAAAATGTGAGTGGTATATTTTAAACAACCTTGTATTTTAAGTATAAAAAAAATCACTGAAATAAATAAGAGTGGACTTTTTTATGGTTAAAAATCAGAAGTGAGGGAAGTAGTTTTTAATTAAAAAAAGGGCGCTGACTGAAGAAATATGGGTGCGCTGGAGAGGTGTATTATTTCATGGGTAGAGTTTCCCTGCCACGCCGGTCTAGTGCACTGCCCTAGTTCGTGTTCAAAATGCACGTGAAATCAACCCAAGATGAAAAGAAGTATATAATTGTGAAGAGTACAGGGGAAAAAGATGGAAAGTCTTAGCTCAAATTGAGCTAGTGCTGTCATCTTTTAGACAATAATGAGACCTTTCTAATGAACTTTAGATTATGTTACAAGAGGTATATGTCATGATAGTTAAATTAATTTAAAAAATAATATCATATCTGGGTTTCTTACGGGGTATGAGATACAAAAGTCGTCCTGGGAAATGTATGTAATGTGTTTTTTCCCCCTATTTCCCCTGTACCCTTCAATTGTGAAGAGACGTATACGTACCCTGCTGCGCTGAGTCTTGGTCCTCTTCATGACGGCTCAAAGTTCGTGACGTCAACGTTCGTGGGAGACGCCTGCGCACAAGTCATAAATACATTCCCATTTTAGTAAATATAAACTTTTTTTTGCTGGTCAACATCATCAACACAATTTTTAAATATATTATTTGTGTTATTCTCAAGCTAATGATTTTTCTTAACAGCACGTCTTACTACCAGCTTGGGTTATACGTCTATGTACTAATTACACTAATGTGTTAGGGATTGTAAAGGTTGAATTTATAGGAAGTGTACTCGAATTTGCGTGAAGGGAGAGCGGAAAACCATTTATGGAAAACCACTTTCAGTACACCCTATTGGGATCGAACTCCGATCTCCCCATCTTCGGCAGTCTGGCCTATTGCAAGAGTAGCGCCTTAGACCATTCGGTCGCTGAAGCGGGTTTTATAGGTATTGATAATATTTATTAAAAGTGACAGCTGCAGATCACATGACATGACGTACAAATGCGTGAAAGTAGATCTAGTAACTTTTTAAGGGTCTTCCTATAAAAATTGGACTGTGGTCGTATCGAAATGGGATACATAATCTTGAGCATATAAAACAAGTCTAACGGTCTAAGTATGATAAAAAGACATCACTTTATTTATCTTAAAGTTGTAAAATAGAAAGACATCACCTGTCAAACCGTGACAAATGCATAAAGCTTATAGTTTTAGATCAGTGGTACCCAAACCATGGGTCAAGAGATGGGGTTTTTTTTTATAAGTCATGAATCTTTATTTTTAATTCGAAAGTTTTGTATTTATTTTAAAAGCAGAAAATCATAAAAAATAGTCAATTAAAAAATTAGATTCCCACCACCTCCCTCGGGTCTATTAAAGCTCAGTAGCGTATTCACCGGGTATGCTAGTCCTGCGCCGCATACCCATAATGATATGGACTAGTTTTTTGTTTAATTCAATGTTGTCTGTGCTAACGCTGTAAATACTAATGTTTAGATTGTTAATAAATATACATGTAATTAATTATTAATTTTAAAACTAATATTGGTTCATATTCCAAAAATACTGTATTTTAAGTATTTCTTCTTCCAAAAGGCTCTACTTAACACAATAGGAAACCCAGGGCTTGCAGCTTGAAAGCCGCAAGGCAAGCTAGGGAGGCTACAATGACCTTGTCCAATGTATAGGGGGTTACAACACATTCCCTTTCCGCTCGCCCACAAGTCATTAACCAATGAGTTCGGGTTTTTACCATGCTGTTCATGTATAGCAAGCTAAGCATTGTGCCAACTATTGAAAAAAAATTCAAGATCACAATGTTTATTTATTAAGCTAATCTAGTATAGTTTAAGTAAAAATATTATAAAATATTATAAAATTAATTGTAAAATAATAGTTAGTATACGTAACAAGCTTTAAATTATACACTAATTAAATTCATTGAGTTATGTTTAGGTATTCTAGTCACATGTATTAACATGTATTTGGCAAACTCATTTAACCTCTCTTTCAAATTTAGGCATTTCAGTACTNGGCATTTCAGCACTGTTAGTAAGGGGGGGGAGGGGGGGTGACGAGGCTACTTTAACCCGTAACTGGCGGTAATTCTTGTTTTTCTTTAGTAGAAAGGATTGTGGAGTTTTAATAGTGTTATTTTAGTTTTTTGTTTTACATTAACGACTTATTAGTCATTGTGATTGTATGTAATTATACATCAAATAATCCCAAAAGTCAGGAGTGTTATTTCACCATTTCAAGATGATTTAGAAGGACAAGGTAAAATAAAATATATTTTCATATAATTCACTTAATCAGTGGCGCACCCAGCCATTTACTTTAGGAGAGGCATTCAATCAAGGCTGTAGCAAGAATTAAATTTTGATGGAGAGAGTGAGTTTGGGGTTGCACAGCTCCCTAAGCCCTGAAGGCCGAGAATATTTATGAATATTACATGCTTTTAGAAATTATTTGGAGTAGTTTTATAGTAATTAAGAGATTTAAATAATGCAAATGGTATCGAAGCTATTATTTGTGGGGGTTTTTCAATTGTTAATTTTGTGTGTAACGGTAAACCTTTTGAATACTAGGCTTAAGCCTGAAGCCTATACATTATTCACATTTTCAATGATAAATATTATAGTTATACTTAATATTATTTAAATTTCTATAAACATTATTTGTGGTATTGGGGAAGGAGGGGGGGAAGGGGGTCAGATACCCTGTTTTAATATTTTTGTAAACGTATATTTTATAAGTCCTCTACAACTTAAGCTATTTGTCTTGGTCGCGAAAATGTCCTGTAGAAATCTTCCTTAGAGGATATAAATTAACAAAATGCGTGGTAGTATATATTATGTCTATCTAGAATAGTAAACAAGGAAAAGGTAAAGGCAAGTCAATTTTTTCAAAGCGCAACTATTAAAAGTGATTGTGTAGGTTCGTCATAGGAAGAGGGGAAGGATTATCAGCAAATAGACAAGCGCCCTCTTAGGGTAAGCTACTCATTTTCTTCCCTCTCTTTTTATTTTGTACATTGGTATCTAAGTATAATAGTGCTTAGGCTGCTTAGGTTCGTCAAGTTAAGATGCAACCCGCTTCGCTAAATAGCTTCTAAATCTCCAAGTAGGAAACGTCGTTCATTGGTCTCTACCCCCCTCCCCCACGAAAATGCAGGTACACTTCCTTTAAATTCAACCTTCCTCATCACTAACTCATTAGCATAATTATATATACACACACATTTATATATAGGCCTATGTACCGAACGGGTAGTACAACGCAATACTAAAACATTAAATTTAAAAAACCAAGCAATTTGGATGGTCAGCGTTCTTATGTACACTTATAAATAGTAAGGTAGTAAGGTAGAAAGTCACTTTCTTTTTACAGCTACAAAAGTTTCAAAATTAGCTTATCACTTTTTCATAAGTCAGGTCATGTGACCTGAAGCTGTCGTACTTTTGGTCGATATTAATACCAATTAAAAGATACTAATAAATAATAATATACCTATTAAAATAATTTTGTTTGTAATTTCTAAAAGATCCTTCCTATTGATCTAGTAATTTTTTTTAACACCGCGTCTTACAACCCATTTAAGTTATACACATATGTAACAGTTACACTAATGTATTAGGGATGAGTAAGGTTTAATTTAGAGAAAGTATATCCACATTTGCGTGGAGGGAGAGTGGAAATGGAAAATAATTTTTTAAAACCACTCTCAGGCTTCAGTACACATGACCTGGATCGAACGATTTCCCCACCATCGGCAGTCTGGTCTATTGCGAGAGTGACGCCTTGGAACCGGGGTGGGCAGCCCCGTCGTCAATCGCCACCAGTGGCGAATTCACCATAAAAGTGTGGCGATTTAGAGTTTGCCAGCTTTCACAGTAAAATAAGCCTTTTACCTGACGTCGTGTGCTACTGGTTTTAACTTGATATTTTCCGGCTTATCATTGAAAGAATTCTGCATTTTGAATGACTCATTGACACCATCCAATACTCTCCCCTCCCTCAATCCCTTTCCCAAAACTTCGGTTCATCTCTCTCTTCAGATTAAATTATCGTAAAGTTTCGCATTAAATTGTCTTAAGCTTTCAATTTGAACAATTTGCATCAATTGCGTCTGTGGCAGTTGTAAGTGATTTGTAATTGAGTAGTCAAAGTGAACATGTTTTGAATAAACGTGTACAAACAATGTGCATTGTTTTAAATGTTGAATTTTTACATGTTGTGGTGAATTTCACTTCTCATTCTACACATTTGTGACTACATTTAAAAATATGTTGCCCAGCTCTGCCTTAGAACATGCGACCATCGAAGCAGGTCGTGACGATATTATTGTGTTTTCGTTCCTAGCCGTGAATTGGTCGTTTCGGCAAACACGATGAATCATTGTCTGGCTATTCACAATCTCCCACAATGCACTGTAACATCCGGTTCGCTAATTCCCCTTGCAGGGTCAATGTATTATCGAGTGTAAGGCTGGATTTTTTTTTGTTTAATTAAGAGAAATAAAAGTGTTGTACTTAAACATTTATGAAATCCAAGTATGACAGTCAATGAACTCAGACACAATTGGACTTTTATCCAAAAATCGTCAAGTTTGGAAATTAACTACATGTTAGGAATATTTGAAACGTTAAGTCAAATTCTATCGGCAACCCAAACGGGAAGTATATCAAATTAGTATCTATTATTTGACCGGTCCTGTGGTGTAGTGGTCAGTGTACCTGGCTTACGGTTTAAGGTTTCCGGGTTCGATTACCGGCTGGTACTATGGGTATTTTTCTCTCAAGGGAAATAATTTCAACAAATAGCAGGTTTAGGTTAATTAGGCTTAAGTTAGGTTAAAACTGCCACCTGCTTTACAACTTCACAATCATCATCATCATCACACATCATCTCATTGAGGGTATGTGTAGATCCATTATATTTTCTCGATCTTTACTTATCAGCGACTGCACGTTTACATTTTATGGAGTCATAAACTATTACTGAGTAAATATCAAGTTTGTTAAAACTTTAAGAAAAAATTAATAGTGTATTGTGTAAGTTCAATGAAATGATTTTGGTAGGAAGAAACATATCACAAAATAAAAAGTATTATATTTTATAGATAGGCCTATTGACAGATGCAGATTACATAGCTTGACATATGAATACGAGAATAAATTTAGTAACTTTTTTCTAGCCGTCAGATAAGGCTATTTTTATGAAACTTGAACTGTAGATTAGCTAACCTCAAAACTACTCACGCTTGTGTATATGCGGATGAAGGCGTTAGTCTCGTCTAGTTTGGTTTGCCGGTGACGAGGAGGTCGGTGCTCAAATTCCAGCCGGGTATGTTGAAATATCTTTCTTTAAATAGTATCGATCTCTACGTTAATGTTGGTACGTTTCCTGTAAATACGAACTTACTCATCTCTACCCGATTAGTGTAATACGGACGGGTAGTATAGGATGTGGTGAATACTAAGAAAAAAAGCCATGTAAACATAAAATATGTGTATAGACACTTTCTGGTTTTAATTTCGATATGTAATAGAACACATTTTCTCCATTTTCCTCTTAGTAACAGTATTTATGACAATTAAGCTAGATTAACTAAGGCCTCCATTAATTTTCATCTTATCTCTGATAATAATTACTATGATAAGATATGTTTCGTTTTCGTTTGTACCTTCTCAAAATGGTTGTCGATTTTAATATAATACGATCAACATTTTAAATTAGAATAAGTATTTAGAGAGTTAATTAATCTATGCAGACATATGCAAAGTTTTGAGTTAGTTATTAATTAAGTTTCAAACGTGAAATAGCTTATTATAAATCTCTGACAGTCTCACCTTATACCTTAGAATATTATATAAATACGTGATAATTAATTTCACGAACACACTAAACTTGAATTCGTACTTAATGCAGTACAAGTTAACTTCTGAAGTGAGTGACAAAATGTTATGGTTGACAATAACGAAACTCATAGCAATCATGAAAACTTATGTTTACCTAATTTAAAGATAGATAATGTTAGTTTATTATGCGCAAGCGCAAAAGAGATGCCAATATTAGAAAACAATTTTTTTCGTTTTGAGAAATAATGGATTTAATTTAATGTTTTATAGTTTGTCATAATTTAAATAATACTGTGACACAGTCTAAAATTTGCATAAAAATTACATACGCATAACATTTTCTAAAATTATTATTATAATATTTTTTTTAGCATTAAATACTCCCAAAACACGTGTGAACTCGTCTTTTATTTTCGAATTAACTAACTACTTTAATTGTTTCAAAGAAAGTTGCAGTTATATTTGAAGTACTGTACATGTTTACCTAGTGAATTCAAGGACAAAAATCTAGCAATATAAAAATTACTCCACATTACTCGCTAGTACATAAAGTTCAATTCCCTCCGTGTTGACGTGCAATGAGCAATAAATAAACCTTTGGCGCTATAAATGTTAAGTTGGTACCACGAAATGTTTTTAATAAAATGTTGGCAGCCGGTGAATCATGAGAATTGCACCATCTATAAACGCTGCAATCTCAAAATACATTAAATAACTTACGTTTCTGGAACTAATCCAAATCGTCCCTGTTTGGATAGTAAAACTGATGTAGTGGACCAGGAGTCCTGAGCAGTCGTATTTATCTAATCAAAACTTCAACGTGTCATCAGTGCTGTGTATCACAAACTAATCGTAAGTTATTGCCTCGTCAGTATTGCCAACTATATAGTCTCAAGCAATAGTACATGGACCTGAAATGGATTGTATTTTTACCGGTAGGATACTACTTTCTGACATTATATTGATAAACCCACCGATTTTCATAAAAAAAAGTTACTTTTTGGCAGGGCCACAGGATATTAGTTTTAGAAAATATCCTAAAATTGAATTGTACAAGTGGTGAAATTATATCAAAAGTAGTATCCAGATCGTACAGTTGGCAACACTGTGCCTCGTAACGCCGGTCGGGCGATCTGGAACTACATTAGCGCTTTGCCTTCTCTATTTGTGTGGCCTATTATAGAAGCTCTTACATAAGTTGCTGGTGGTTTCGCTGGATCAACCGAATGCATTATTTTGTCTAGGTAGATTTATTGAATTTCCAAACTTCACGCCTGCCAACATTAATTCACGTTTAATTGAATTTTTTTTACGTTTTCTGGCGAGTTGTCATGTTTTATACACATGGGGTATTTTGGTAAGTCTTATAAAACAACATAAAACGGATGAGGCGATTTTTTTAGTACCGTACCCGTTCGTGTTATACGCTTATGTACTAATACGCTTGTGGTTTTAGGGATTAGGAATGTTATATTAAAAGAAAGTGTACCTGCACTTGCGGGAAGGGAGAGTGGAAAAGCATTTTGGAAAAACCACCTTCAGTACACTCACCGAGATTCGAACCTTGATCTCCCCGTCACGGCAGTCTAGTCTGCTGCGAGAATAGCGCGTTAGATCACGCGGCCACAGAAACGGGTGTGAAAAAATGTTGACACATCAGAATATCCCGAAAACGAAGCATTTAAAAAAAAATTGTTTTGAACAAAAAGCTTTTGTTTTTTGAGGGGAAAGAGAAGAGTGCCTGCTATTTTTGATTTGGTGGACGTCTTTAAAGTTATTTTAAGGTCAATTTTGTTTTATAAATGAAAACCTATAATTCATTTGACAGCATTTTAGTCTACAAAAATATATATATATTTTTATTTGACATAAAATATTTTAAGATATTTTAAGTTGTAACCTATTTTTTTATTATAATTTTTATTCAATAACTTTTTATTATATTTTGTTAGTCTTTATTACGTTACGCGCAAAATTATTTACAAAATTACTTTAATAAAGGTTCAAAAGGATGATCATTAACATCGATACACTTTTAATAAAATAAAGAGTTCTTGAATAAAAATTGTTATACAAAAATACAAGTAAAAATATCTTCAAAAATTGATGTAAAATAAAAAATTATTTCAACAAAAGTTTTTTTTTGTATAATAAAATTCCGTTACAAAAATTATAGGTTTTCATTTAAAAAACAAACAAAGTTTACCTCGAAATAAACTGGAAGACATCCACCAAACCAAAAATATTTAGTGGTTCTCTTTCGCCCTCAAAAACAAAAAACTTTAGTCCGAAACTATTTTTCTTAAAATGCTTTTCAAGATATTTTGGTGTCTCACCTTAAATGCCTCACCCGGTACATTTCTTATTCTTGGATACACGTATAGATTAAATTTAAGGCTTTTAATTTTTACCATCTCCATAATTTTATTATTTATTTGTATTTTAGCTTATAATTCTGGCAGTGGCGAATGCAGGATTGAACAGTCGAGCGGAGACCGCTCTACAAAAGTGGCTTAACATTTTTTAAACATTGGATAGTTTTAGAAGCTATTTAAGGGGGCTTTCGTGGTTGAGGAAAAGGGGGGAAGATATTAAGAGGAGGGTAGGGGTGAATTTTTGTAGTAACATTAAATCATTTAAACAAACATTTATTCGCAGATGTTTGCAGCAAAGGAATAATTATAGCTGAAGTTGCTTTATACATCAGACATGTTTGTTTATGTTTTTCAAACAGTACATTGTAATACCGTTAGAAGCTATAGGGATATAGTCATATTATACGAGCTACTCACAAAATGGACATTTTCTTTCAAGCAATTTACGTGTAGCCTATATTTCATGGTTAAATTAAAACCATCAAAGAATAAAAAGAAAAGCCATTCACTTTGAAAAAATATTGTTAAAGAATACCCAACAGATTTATTTTACCATTATAAAAATACATCGATATTTACCTAAGGTCAAGAAAGCAGTCGGATTTTTTTCAACACCACGACTTACTACCCATTCGGGTTATACGCCTATGTACTAATTACGCAAATGGTTTAGGGATTAGGAAGATTATATTTAGAGGAAGAGTACCCGCATTTGCGTGGAAGGAGAGTGAAAATCCACCCTCAGTACACCCGACCAGGATTCGAACCTTGATCTTCCCGTCATCGGCAGTCTAGTCCAACACGAGAATAGCGCCTTAGACCATGCGGTCACCGAAGCGGGAAGGATATAATATTGATACTCTACAAGTCTCCGCAGAGTTTAGAGCATCTACAAATAATGGGAAGGGGGTTGAGGGGAAGGGCAGGGGGGGGGCTACGCTGCTCTAAGTTATATAGATAGGAGGTGGGGTTGAAGGCAGTACGAGCTAATGTACTTATCTTACAGTTTTTATAACAAAAAAAAACTTTTAAGGTCAAAACTTGAATATCTGTCATGGGCGTCGCGGAATTCTTTTAAAATGAGAATGAAAAAGTCTTGGCCAAGTTCCGCGATACTCACGACGAATATTCGAGAAGAGTTGAGATAACTCTTTTTTAGAAAATTAAACTAAACTCATCTATTGAAGTCTTATTTTATTTATTCTATACAAAAAGTTATAGATAAACACCTGATTTTAACTTGCGTTCCCTTACAACCCAACCGAATGTGTTCAAAATAAGCAGGCAGCCGGTTAGAGGATAGCTTTAAGTTTTTTAACAATTAAAACAATATGCTAATCTTGGAAAGGGGGCGATCAAATATTACGTAAACACCTAAGGGGCAAGAGGGGTTTTGAGCTTTTCTTATTTTTGCTGAAAAGGAGTAAGTAGGGGGGAGGTCAGAACAATGTTACGTAAGACAAAGAGAGAGGTAGGCGGGCAATAATGACTCAGTGACTCAGCCACTCTAACCCACATATAATAATAAAAAGTGTCGAGATATGGATTCAATGACATCAGATTAAAAGTAATTTAGAGTTTTCTTATAACTATAATAATTTATGTATTAATTAATAATACTTTTTTATTTATAATTTCAATTGAATGTGGATTAAAAATTTAATTTTTATAGCTTTTTTTAAAAATCTTTGCTGTTTAGTAAAATAAATTTAAATTCATTTTACGACAGTGTTTATTATTAATTATTTCGCACGATTAGTTTCACCTCAACGTTAATAATTACCAGCAATTTATAAATTGAATAAAAAAATAACGGTTATCGCTGTGAACCAATTACAACTGCTTATTTTTGCTTACAAAGGGGGAAGAGAGTTCAAAACGGGCAAAAATATGCTTACGTAATACCTGAACGCCCTCAAACACATTACCAAAAAAAACATCCGTTTTGCTCATGACACTTCCATATTTAAAAAAAAACTGTTCCAAATAATTACTTACATTCCTACAAAAGTCGACTGTACAAAAAAAAAAAGGTGGCAGGATCTCAACAGAACTGGGTGTACGAGGAATAATTAATAGTTCTGAAAAATGAATTAAAATAAATATACCTCCTCAAAGGCGTCACACTTTCCCCCTTGAGTCGGCGTTAAATTTCTCTCTTCACGCACTCTCGGTCCAGATGTTACCAGGACAAAGGGTGGACAAACTCAAGTCCTTTCAGACTAGATGCGTGTTTTATTTAAAAGCGTTCATCATAGCAGGGCCAACTCAGCTCCCGGAGCTTTCCTCCTCATAGCAGTCCCAACTCAGCTCCCGGCTCGTGCGAGGTTTGAGAGTAAAATGGGAAAAGAAAACACCTACGATATGTCAGAAATGTGTGCAGTGCATTCGTATTTGAATGATTACTCGACATTTTCCGTGGAGACGTTGGGGGACAAAGCGACAAAGTTTCTTGTTAATAACTACAGTATGTCCCTACTATGACAGAATGAAGATTTGTGCACAGTTATTAGCTGTGAAAACCACTATAAAATGGCCGAAAACGGCCTTTTCAACGCAGTTTCTATCCAAATAACATTTAATATCTCAACAATATTCAGTATTAGGAACTTCTATTATCTCTTTATCTCCATTAATGTTTAATCAGGAATGATCCACGTGCAATAGTGTTGGTGTAAATTGCTATTTCTAGCCGACTGAATCACAGAATTGATTAGCATGTGATGCACGCTATTAATATCTATACGTACCAGGGACGATTAAACTGTGGCTTCAGATCCGGAGGTCCCGGGTTCGATCATCAGCGTTTCCAGATATTTATGTGAAGCAGTGGGACCCACAGTAGCGGAGTCAACTCAAGGACAAATGAGGACCTACTTAAATAAAGACGTAGCGGATCTGGTTTAAAAAACTGAGATTAACTGTCGTAGGGTTCGTCGTGCTGACCGCATGACATCATCTGTCCGCAAATGTTGGTACTATCGCTCGGTTGGTATAGCTCACTTGCGGGCTGAAACTACGGAGTTGGTTTTTTTAATATGGGTAAAGATACAGGTTATGTGCCTTATTTAAGACCAGGGGTGTATAAACTGTTGTAGGTTATGTGGGCCTATAGAAAAATGTCGCAGTTAAGAGATAAAAATGAATGGGTAGAAATATAGATCTAGCTTTATATTCAAAAAATTAAATACTTTTTAATAGATTTACAATAGATAATTCTATGATAAATGAAGATTGATTTTTTTTTTTTTTTACTCTTCACAACTAATTGTTCCCATAAGAAATACCACAGTATTGGGATATTTCCTTTTTACGTGGTTATTCCCTTAAGGCGCTAGAAAAGTCGTGCAGAAACTCCTCAATGCCAGAAACCAAGAGGGTTTATAACGTTCCTGGATGTAGCTGTCCGTCAGTATGAGAACAAACAGGGGAGAAGGAAAATACAAATGACAATACAATTTGTATTGTATTAAATGACCTCATTCTATTCACAAAGATCCATTCTACGCTCCTAAACCAGTTTACCTTTCATTTCCCGGACATTTAGCTCTTAATGATCAACAGAAATATGTGGATTTTTGTACTTTTCAAAGGGAAAATGTCGACTTTTAAACTATGTCTATAGATGTAAATGTATAGGGTCATTACAATAAGCAACACATTCGTGTACTGTTAAAGGTTTTATCGATATTTAAGGTGGGAGTGTAGGGGAAGCGAGATACGTTCCGTGTTTTTGAAATTTTTATATCAAAACTTGTTTTGCCTAAAATAAATCAAATACTGCTCCAGTATAGACATAGAATTTAATTTTCTTCACATGGTGATATCAAAAGTTGTTGAATATAGGCCTATATCATGAGCATAGCGACATTAGAAGAGAATTTTTTTAAATGAAGAGAAAAAGTTGTCATTAAACTCCAGGACGCCCTTGACAATTATTCAACAACTATCGATATCACCTTATGAATTAAATTAAACTCTCTGTTTCTACTGGAGCAATATTTTATTTATTTTAGCCAAAAAATAGTATTGGTATAAAAACTGCTAAAACGCTGACCTTTCCCCGCATTCCCTACATCCTGACCTTTAAGCGCGGCCGTGTAGCCCCACTGTCCATCAGGGCTATCAGGTGTACCAACCGGGGGACGGTGCCAACAACACGACGCCGCGCGGCGGCGGGTGACAGGTTTTTTCGCCGACCCTGTCCACCTACGCCGCCCGCGAAATAAATCCTAACTCCCGGAATAACCTCCCCCTCTCTT
>CABFWB010003154.1:30011-49216 GCA_902151455.1 Timema bartmani | reverse complement strand
TTAATCTAACTTTAAACTTTTATCTTTTATCAAACTTAAATATAAGTTTAATCTAACTTTAATCTCACGAAATTTTATAAGGGGTTCTTTTTATTTGTGGATAGATTTGTGTGTGTTTTTTTGATAATGAGTTCCCAGGAGAAAAAAAGAAGAGAAGTTACAGATCACCAAGTCATTCAAAAATTTCAATTTCAAAATTCTTTGAGGCATAATATTGGCCTAAATTACTGTGGTAAACTATCACATTACTCTACATAACCATATGTTTTCATAACAGCTGTCCCAAGTGACAGTGATCAGCTGTTGGCGTAGTGATATTTTAGGGGCTATTTTTTAGTTACTTTTTGAGCTGTCATCCAAGTAAACTTAGGTCGTGAATGGCGTATAGGTCTCTGGTGCTAATGAAACTGCGCGTGACTGCCACATGTTACCGGGTGTCTCTGGTAGGAATTCTGCCACAAATAAACTATGGGTCGGTTTCATAGTCAGATTTAGTACGCCACAAGTGGCTATGAAACTGGCCAATTACATTCTGGTCTAGGTGGGTGTAGTCTTGTATTTAGTGTAGCTCCGCACTTGAGACGTACTAAGTCTGAATATGAAACTGGCCCCTAATCATATGTATTCCTGAATTGGATTTGGTTTCTTTCTGAGTGCGTGTTTTATGGGTTCACTTAATATTCTATAATTTCATATAGTGAATAAATCAAATTTCAACTAATATTTTATTTTATTGTTTGACTTTTAATATACAAAATATCTTATGTTTCAGCTAGAAACAGTTAAGTTTAGTCGCATATTTTCAGGCTGAGTTAAGGGCTACGAACAATACTTTAGGTTGTCCAACAGGTAAGTTAGTGTAAGACACTCGGGAATTGAAAATAATGAACACACCTTAACTCATAAAAGTGTATGATTTTTTTACAATAAATATAATTTCAACTGTCTTAAGATAAATTGTTCGTACTTTTGTATGTTTCAAAACACCAAGGTATCATAAAAAAAAAGTTCAATGAATATCTCATTGGAAACTCTACGTTACTGTATTTATGTTTTGTACACAGAGGGTAAATAATTCGCTCATCATTTTCAAATGATGATTAGTTGCGAATCACATTCTTTTGAAAAGCAGCTTCTTCAATAGAATCCTCACTTATTGACATATGAAATTATATATGTACAAGAAATTTGAAAAATCTTGTAGTAAAACATTAAAATCAGTACCAAATTGTAGGTATTTAACACACGGTTATAAGCTATTGCGGACGTTTGAATCGATTTACACTATGCCACTACAAATCTGAGAAATTATAGGTATACTTTTCTTTGTCAATGACGTGTTTAGTTACGCTCGGCTTGGCGTTAGCTGTTTTATAATTACCTACTTGATAAAAAAGGGTAATCGTCAGGAATATGCACACATGAAGCTTGTTATGGACACAAATTGGCTGACATGAGTGAAAAGGTATTCTTCATGAATATGGACATACGATGCTTGGTATGAAGGACAGGAATAAATATATTTGTTAAATTTGGCGTGCTCTTCAGAGTGTTACTGGCGATATGTTTGTGTGAGGCTTACGCGACAATCTCCCATAGCAATCAACAGCAAAGTTGCACCAAATCCACACTTAGACATGTATCGTTTTAGCACTCAGGCTGGTGATGTTTCAGCGTAGCGACTGCAGCTTCTTTCGGGCGTACTCAGAAACATGCAGGACCCCCCACCGGGTACACGCCACGTGAAGGTTAGCACCGCTAACTTTCCTCCTGTTGATGTGCGGGTTGTGCAACTCAGCGATCTGGCTGGAACACGCCTCGGCGGGGTCCCCTGATGAGTCCAGACGACCCATCCAGAACTCGTTCCCGGGCAAGGCGTTCCCATCCCACGCGTACGACACCACCAACAGCTTGCCGTGGTCTTGCGACTTGAGTAGACGCGCGTGCGGCGACCTCGTGGAGAAATGGACGCGGATACCGTCGTCTTCTTCCTCCTCCACGCCGCTGTTCTCGCCCCGCCCGCAGATTAGCCCTCCATTACCGACATCCCCCACACAACCGTTCCCGGAACCAGGAGAAGTGCACGTCGGAGATGTGCGACAGTACCGCGGCGAGGCGGCGTAGACAGTCGGCGAACGCGTCTAGGAAGACTTTCTGCTGGTGAGAGGAAATACTCCACACACCAAGGCCTATCCCCACGACGTGGACGTACGCCTTCGTCTTAGCCACTGCCGCACGATGCTGCGCCTCCAACAACAGTGTCTCGACGGACGCCCCCACCCGTTTCTTGAAGATGATATTATCAAAAAACTGATCTGATGAGATTTCCACGTAACGGTTCTTCGCCTGCTTCCCACATGCTTCCCGTCGATCCAGTACCTCATCGTACAACGGGAGGTGCGGGGATATCCCGTAGAAGCTCGCCCAAAGATCCCTCCATTGGCTTTTTGCGTCTTGGTCATTGGGGTCGGTTCCCGTCGGCAGCAGCACCGGACCGAAACCATTCTCTTTCACGTTCTGAGACTTGGTGACCATCACCTCTTCCCACTCCATGAAACCGGGTTTCTCCAAACGCGTTCCAATCACTCCAACGACGACCCCATAAGCCTGGACGGATTCCGGATCTTGAGCCGGTATACCCCTGTTGTTCCTGTTCCCTTCGTTGATGAAGGCACTCTCCGAGGACACAGTGAGGAAGGCCGACAGTTTCATCTCGTGGTAACTGAGGCAGTTCTCGAAGTCAAGGGGAGGGACCTCTTTGTCAGCCGGCGATGAGCCTACGTCCTCCCAACCACCTCTCCCTTTCTCACCGTTCAAGAGCAGGTAGAAGTCGTTGGACCCGAAGAAAGTGACGGCCCTCTTCTCTAGAAGACGATGTACGAGATCGACGACGGCCATGCCAGAGTAGAGATCCTTCTCCCGGGCAGATCCAAACCTCATCTTGCTCTCCAGGAAGTTTATGTACAGGTAAAGGACGTCTTCGTGGAGGAGGGGGTACGCCGAGTTGGCGTAGTGTTCCATGGACTCCCTAGAGACGTCACTCATCTGTCGACAAGTGTGTAAATTAGTGTTGGTCGCTGAACAAGTGAAAGAACGTAGGGTATATTGTTAATTAGGTATCCTCATGCTATTAATATAGTAAAAATACTAACGCGAAGTTAAATTAAACGGAGTTTAAAAATAACTCTTGGTCATGGTAATCGAAACCTTTGGCTTAGGTCCGAGGTTCGATTTCCCATGTGCAGGTGTAATTTTTAACTATATTTAATTTTGTATGTACTCATTAATTATTTCCTATGGACACTACAAAGTGTAAGGGTAAACGAAGAAGGATCTCTTAGTACTCTGTAGATTCCTCTTTAAGTACAATCACTTCCAAGTGTCAGAAGAAACACTTTAAAGTGTTCCCAGGAAAGTGCACATGGAATGGTCACTGAGATACAGTATCCAATCAAGATGTAAGTCTGCAGGATCTGTGGATAAACCTGAAGGAGAAGGTAGAACGTCTGATAGTCCGCAGGAATTGTAGAGGAATGGTCGCTAAGTTTCAGTCTTCCAGTCTAGGGGGAAGTCTGCAGGATAGACCTGAAGGAGAAGGTAGAACGTCTGATAGTCTGCAGGAATTGTATAGAGGAATGGTCGCTAAGTTTCAGTCTTCCAGTCTAGGGGGAAGTCTGCAGACCCAGCAAATACTCACCTCCAGAAGGTAGGAACACCTGACACTGTCCACAGGGAATTTTATGGGGAAATGGTCGCTTAGCTCCAGTAGCCGCTCTAGAGGCCAATCTGAAGGTTTCTGGACCCTCTCGCACGCCTGCAGGTGTTGATATGCCGCAGACTCGGGGCAGACGTGAGTAATTGGAGGCAGCTCGCAGTCTTCCGGGTCATCTTCGTTGTCGTCTTCAGCGGCGTTATTATCATCCTCTATTTTCTGTTCAGTAAAATAACCACAGTGTGAAATTTGTCAATATGGAAACTATTTTATTAGCTTAAGAGTTTTACCAGAAACTATGTCTCCCAAAAATATATTTAAAAAAATACAACTCTATAGCGTAATCCCGCAAGCGAGCTGTACCGACCAAGCGGAAGCCACCGTTAGCGGTGATAGTGCCAACATTTGCGGATAGAGGGTTTCGTGTGGTCAGTAGAACGAGCCTTCTGGCTGTTAATCTCAGTTTTCCAGGCCGGAGTCAATAGCGATTTGCATAATTAACTGTACGTTATTACAATACAATTCTATTATAATGAATATCAGCATACGGGCTGCAACTCATGGAGGAGACCACAACTCAATTAATTTAAATTAGTTAAAAAATGGCACCTGGACACGGGAATCGAGCTCGGGACCTTTGGTTTGGTGAGCCAATGCTATCCAGGATTCATCCCATTCTTAGGGTCATTCCTTACTCTTAGTTTAAAGCTGAGTCTGGGATGGACGTGCGGAAATCGTCAGCTACATAATATGAGTTATCAATAAATATCGAGAGCTATCAGATAACGCAGCCATCTGCGACTTGGGAGGGCTGTTATGCTGACAAGTCTACAGTACAAGATTGTAGTTACGGCGGGCTGTTATGCTGACAAGTCTACAGTACAAGATTGTAGTTACGGCGGGCTGTTATTCTGACAAGTCTACAGTACAAGATTGTAGTTACGACGGGCTGTTATTCTGACAAGTCTACAGTACAAGATTATAGTTACGGCATTGTTTGTATGAGAGGACCTACATTTCAATTAATTTAAATTAGTTGAAAAATGACACCTGAACATAGGAAACGAACCGGGAACTTTAGTTTAGTACACCAATGCTCTACCACTGACCTATTCAGGATTCATCATTCTTCACTCATAGCTTAAGGTTGAGTCTGTGATGGACGTGTGGGAATTTAAATTACTTTTATTATAGGTAGTAAACATGCACTTTCTAAACTAAATTATTATTATTATTATTATTATTATATTAGCACGCGACTTGCAGACAAACTTAATGACTTGATAAATACAACACTTTCGTCAAGGTGAAAGAGAGATTCCAATTTCACCCCTTGTAAAGTTTTCAGTCGTGCCGGGAGTTGAACCTTGTAGCCGTAATTTATTAAAACGCGCTACCAACTGTGCCAAGTTGTCTTACATTATTTGCTGACAAAACAGATGTTTATAATTAACCAGTGGAATATTCGCCAGAAGGATACGGAGTGTTGGACGTCGAGGTAGTATACGAGTATAGTCCAAATTTCATAGGAGAGGCCTAATATAACAGCTAGAGAAACGTATTAATATGTCAGGTCGCGTGAGCTCTGCAGATGTCACTTTTGATGTTATGAATACTTTGAAAATAACAATAAAAATAATATAGTAAAATGTTATTGATCGTAAAGAAATGTGTTCGTATTTTCTAAAAGACTTTTCTTGTGAAAATTGGACTGTAGAGAACAAGGAAACTATGTAACGTAGGTTGGAACAATATTCGGCTCAAATTTTACCAACTCGCTCTATATTGTAAAGTTAGTTTAAATATATTTTAATAACCAATCAATGTTAGACCGTTCTTATAATATTAGGATAAGAGAAACGCGAAAAAAAGGCCAATGTTTTTGCAGTTTTTATAGCAAAACTATTTTTTTTTTGCCAAAATAAATTAAATTATCTTCAGTACAAACGTAAGAGTTTAATTTTCTTCACACGGTGATATCAACATTTGTTGAATGTCTGTCATGAGCATAGCGGCATTAGATGAGATTTTTTTTAAATAAAGCGAAAAAACTGTCATTAAATTCCAGGACATTCTTGACAGATATTCAATAACTGTTGATATTCCTACTAAACAGTGACAACTGATAGGATCTAATCTTTTATGGGACCATCGTACACTTTGATATTTAATTTTAGTCACGTTGTATACGTTATTGTTTATTATATTTGGTTTCAATAAAGGTAAAAAAAAACTTTATATATTTTAAACATATGACTTTTTCAATCCGTGTTAACGATCCTAATAGCCATCCAGGTTATACTTATATTTACACTAATGGGGTAGGTATAAAGAAGGTTGAATTTAGAGCGGATGTACCCGCATATGTGTGGAGGGATAGTGGGGAACCGTTTAAGGAAAAAAAAACATCAGTACACCCGGCCGAGATTTGTAGCCCGACCTCCCCTTGAGCGGAAAACTAAACGAGACGAGACGAACGCCTCAATCCCAAGTCCAACAGTGGAGGTATTTAGGTAAGTCTTGAATTATTTTTAATATTTTATTTAATACTCCTTGTAAAATTATTTATTTTGTACTCTATTGATTAACAAACTTTTGGTTCTTTGGTAAATATTGTTAAGAACCTCCTCTAATATTTACATTGTTGTATAAAACATACCACCATGTTTATTGAAGTATCTATATTAATGGAATTAAAAGTTTGTCATATTATTGTGAGCACCACGCAGAGGGCTGACATTTTAAAATTAGTTGCCCCTGTGGACAAACATGTTCACCTCGAAGCTGGAATTTTAAAATTTGGATGGGATATTTTTGAATTTATTAAAAACTGGGTCGAGAGAAATAAAATGAAGATTTTTACTGTTATCTTTAACAAATTAAACCGTTACCCGGAGTATTTCTGCAAGTTGATTATATAAAATTTCATTAAACTTAAATGAATATTTGATTAATTTTGTGTTTATAACAATGATAATGTTTAAGGGATATCTTTAACAATGTTCATTTTAAAATAACAAATTGTTAGTCAAAAGCTTGAAAATTATTTTTGTATATGATAATTCAAAACTCGACCAACATTAGTGATACAAAATGAGTATAAAACATTTTCAGAATTCCTGAAACATTCCGTAAAGGTGTGTCAAATGTGTAATTGACAATACTCAGTATCTGCCATTGTTGGGGACTTAAGAAGCTGGTAATCCTATTAGTAGGAAATTGTAAATTCTAATTTCATCCAAGTATGTTCCAAATATTGATTTAAAAACAACCACGTTTTTGTTGTTCCATTCACTTCGCACATTTTCCACGGCAATAGTATTCCTGACCTTCATTAGACGGACTATAGAAAGATAGGCCTAATATCCTACGCATCCACACACCCCCTAAAACTCACCTTGGGCAAACACCACTCGAAACACGACGGCATTGTTGCGAGTGACCCGAATCAAGGAAAAGTATATAATATATTATTTACAGAACGACATGCGTCGCGGGAGACGGCTCTAGTATATTTGCGTGCGCTATAATGTAAATATTAATACGGAACACTGCGCGGTCCGGTCCACGGTGTTTTGAGAAAAACAGTTGAACATGCGCAAAAGGTAGCTTCCAATCATCTGGAGGTTTGCGAGATTAGCCGTCAGATGGCAACACCGGGTGTGGTGCGAGATTGGCCGCGGCGACCTTGAAATGTTGGCGCATTAAAGGCTGCATTGTTGTGAAAACTTAATAATAAACGTAATTATATTTTCTTGAAAAGTAAGGCGTGTACCTTTAAATATAAATATCAGCGTTAGTAATACAGGCTTTAACATACATAACCTATTTCGTACAATTATTGTTTGTTGACTCTTTGAATAAATCTTATGGAATGTTTTCGTACGTAATTTGGTAGAGAAACTTTTAGTTAAGTAATTACAACAGCTATCACGAAATAAATAGAAAAGTAACTTCTATAGAAAAATACGATGTGAATTCATACGTTCAGAATAAAACCAATTCCGTCAATCTTTTTTAAAACCAAAATATTTAGTTTTACTTGTGTTGGGAAGACGGAGATTTTCAATGCGCATCTTGGGTTCAATTTCGGGGGCTTGGAACGTATAAAAGGGGAATGTGGGCAAAGAAAAAAGGGGGAGGGTATAGTATAACACTTAATGATACTTTAAGCAAACTGGGTTTATTTTAAAAAAAAGTCTTGCAGCTCATAAACGAACAAGTATATTTTGTATAATTAGTAATGTCACAGACCATGAAAATAGTTCTTAATTTTTTTTTAACATTGCCTTAACGTCTCAAAAATTTGTGTTTTATTTTAAATTAAATATTGTATTAGTTGACATTTCATGAAGCAGGAGAAGGGTCGGGGGGGGAGGGGGTGAGAGGTTAGGGGGAAGAACACTATCCCAATCGCCTCTTGGCTATGTGTGGGAACGCTTGGTTCATCTTCAATTATTCTTTTTGAATTGTGAATGCGCCCCTAGCAGACACAGCCTTGTTTATTATTGTTATTATTATTACTATTAGTAGCAGTCAACATGTCAAACATGTCAGGCATGTTAAAAGCGTTTGATACATTAGATAAAGATATTTTACTAGAATCAATTTATAAAATTGGCATCAGAGGTAATATTTATGAATGGTTTAAAGATTACCTAACAAATAGGAAAATAATAGTTCAAATAAATAACATGGAAAGTGAAGAAATGGGTATAAATATTGGAGTACCACAAGGCTCTATTCTTGGGCCAATACTATACTTAATCTATACAAGTACAATGTCAAACTGTATACAGAACTGCGGTATATTTATGTATGCTGACGACACAATGGTGTATGCGGTGCACAAAAATGTAGATAGAGCTAAACAAATGTTGCGGGAAGACGATACAAAACTGGACTTACGATAATAAATTAATAATAAACATTAAAAAACCGCAAACAACGCATATCAGACTACCGCATGTTATAAAGTATAGATTAGATATAAAAGGTCATTACTTATATTGTTTACATAATATAAGACAGTGTAATTGTTTAACATTCACGCAAGTTGATACATATAACTTGATCTAGCGACTGATTCTCATATGAAATTGAATACTCACATAGACATAATGAGTAGGAAGCTAAGAGCGGGAATGGTTAATATATGTATACTAAAATAATATGTTACCTTTGATATTCTAAAAATAGTGTATCATGCGCTAATAGAATCACATCTAGGCTATGGTATTACTTCCTGGGGAAAGACAAGTGATCTATATTTAAATCAATTAAGAAATATTCAAACTAAAGTTCTTAAAATATTGAGTGAAAACAACAATTGTACCAAAGTTATGAATAAGGAGTGGAAACCATCGACAGTAAAAAACATGTATAGGTCTAAAATAATAATTTAGTACTACTTTTCAGAAACATATAAAGTAAGACAGGCTAACAGTCACAATACCAGGAAACGACAGTACACAATACCTTTATATATAAATAAATACGGAAAAGAACACATGAAAATAATAATACCAACACTTTTTAACGTGATACCGGATACCCTTTTGGGAATAGATAAAATATCAAACGTAAAAAGAGAAATAAAAAATGGCTAATTGGCTTACAGACTTAATGAAATAATAATACTAGCGTGAATAATATGACAACTAAGATATGAAATGGACTATAGACTGGTTTTCGAATATTAAATAAAACATAAAATGTAATAGATTTAAGGAACTAAATTAAGTATTAGAATGATGTTAGTTGTAAGAATAGACTTAAAGGAATTAAATGTATTTATTATATATTTACATTATTATATGTATTTATGACATTTATGGTGAGGCACCAGCGGACAAGCACATTTAAATAGTCTATATGGTCCACTATTTTTCTAAAGAGTTAGCAGAGCAAATCTTAGCTTAGCGTTCTGTGTGTAACGGCCTTTACTCTTACAAACTCAGCCCTATCGGCCGTTGTATAATTAATAGTGTTAAATTTAGATTTACATACTTTGATTTTTACCATAAGAGAAGAACCAAAATTATTATAGAGCTATTTAAAGGAACACCTGCTTAATATTAGTTACTATAAGGTTTGTTTATTGTGAACTGTTCCATAAAAATAATCAATATGACTTTATTATATTTTTTCCCTTGCTTTCCTCTTCATTATGTTTGAGCTCTTTAATTTGTTTACTGTGGATTCACACGTTCGTTGTAAAATGAGAGCAGTACTGATATTTGATCACATGACAGCTCTAATCCAATCACAAGAAGTCCGCGTGGCCCGCACTGCTCGAGTAGAGATAATTTCAACTTTTCCAGCGCTTCTACAGAAAACCCGCCTAGAAGACCCGATCAGCGCATGCGCAAACTTTCAAACATGCGTTATTTATTAATACAACATATTCTCACGATGGCTCATCTCAAAAGTGATGATTTCAAAACGACAGTTTATTGGAAGCCATGAGGTTTATCGATGACAAATTCAAACCCAGGCAGAAGTAAAACATCTCATTTTATTTTGAATACAGTAACTTGCACTGATTGTAATATTTACGTTTTTATGTTTGACGTTTCAATGCATCATGGGCAGAGCCCTGCTTTTATGGTGAATAAAAAAGCCCAATTTCGTTTTTAAGTTTCCCAAAAGTGGTGAATAAGCGGTGAATTACAAAAATCCTATTTTTGCGATGAAATTATCGAATTAAGACAAAAGCGTTAAAAAAGTTGTTTTTACCAAACTTTCGTGATTAAGGTGACTTTGTTGGGTTAAAACTAGACTTCCAGGACAATGTTTGAAACAGGTAAACTAAACATATTGAAGTGAAAACCAAAAATTACATTTTGTTTGGACAAAACGGTAAAAAACACTAGTCCGCAAAAAAATGTGCTGTCAACTTATTAAAAAAGTAAGATTTAGCGGCAGCTGGTCCGGGAAAAGTATGTACAAGTCACAAAGACAAAATATTACACAAAAATCATCTTGTTACTTCACAAAAATTGTGACTATATTTTTAAATCTCAATTTAGGCTAGAAAAGTACAAAATAACTACTCAACATCACCAAACTGCAACATGCAGCTGGTAACAATGTTATCCACTTTCATTGTGGTTCTGCGGTCTGTTACTACTAAACTATACCTAGAAAAATATCGTTCTGAATCTGCATTTGAAATGCAATTTTCAAACTTAAAATATTAATTTTTCAATATCCCAAAATATTAGCGCGAATGCCGAAAATCGCGAATAAATCGCGATTATCGCGGACATCGTTTAAAATCGCGAATATCGCGCTAAAACGCCGATTTCGCGAATTATCGCGACAATTCTGAGCATATATTTGCAATCAGGGTAACCTGAAATGTGAACATCTGAAAGAAAAAATGCCATATCTAACATTCGCGAACTATCGCGATCTCCACAAACGCAGGGCTCTGATCATGGGTAAACAGAGATTCCCAACTCTCCGCGAGTGTGTGAACAGCTGCACCAATAAGAGGTGTGGACTCACTGTACTGCTTTACAATTTCAGCGTACGTTTGAACTCACCTTTATTGTAATCACCTGTATACACTATACAATGAAGATGTATTTATTACTTTTTAATTTGCAAACCTTATGTTCTTCTATATCTCCATTACTAGACTGTTAGAGGTCTCGGCTGTTGGCTAGCACTTTAATAAAGTAAAATTAAAATGAAAATAATATATATTATTAATATTATTTAAAGACCCTTCGGACCCCAAACAATCACTAGTGTAATAAATACTAATAAAAACTTAATTAGCTAGTTAAAGAGAAATATAGATAACTCGTATCATTACTCGTTCGTGTCATGCACATACGTAATTTGCGTGGGAGGAGAGTGAAAAATAAATCTAGGAAAAACAATACTTTGTACACCCCCACGGGATTCTAGACCTGATATTCCCGTCATCGGAAGTCTAGTCTATTGTGAGAGTAGCACCTTAGACCATGCGGTTACTGAAGTGTTTTTGCATTTTTATATCAAACATTTTGTTTCGCCTAAATTAATAAAATATTTCTCCAGTATAAACGTAAGAGTTTAATTTTCTTCACATGGTGATATCAACAGTTGTTGAATATCTGTCATGAGATGGTGGTATCAACAGTTGTTGAATATCTGTTATGAGTATAGCAACATTAGATGACAAACTTTTTAAATGTAGACAAAAAGTTGTCATTAAATTCCAGGACACCCCTTGACAGATATTCAACAACTGTTGATATCACCATGTGAAGAAAATTAAACTTTATGTTTGTACTGGTAAAATATTTGATTTATCTTGACCAAAAAAATTATTTTGATATAAAAACTGCAAAAAAAAACTGGGCTCAGGGGTGCTGTGAATAGAATATGAAACACATGCCTTTTGGTACGCGGTAAACTCTCCCTTCTTCAATCCCCGGCAAATTCCTGGGGGTGAACACTTTTAAAAGTATATAACCTTTTTAAAAAACAAAAGAAACCTTTACATTCGATTACATGATTAAAGTGAAATACTATGTTTCGAAACAAATAATTAAAACATATCTTTTGGCGAGAGAACAATGAGTCAGCTCATCAGGAGTTTATCTAATTTATTTATCGAGTTTAGAACGGTCTCTCGTTTGTTCCTAACCGGACGTTCGTCAGTGAACAGGAAATATATTTATCTTTCACCAGGCGCGCATCTAGGATTGGTTACGAGTCCCAAAGTACCTTTCAATATCATAATAATTTCAATTCAATAAACGCTGGGTTTTTTTCATTTGTCATTTGTATTGAAAATACATTATTTAAATTAAATTAAACACCTGTTTACATTTTAGGGAAGGCGAATACAGACTCCTCCACTCACACGGTCCCTCCTTCAGCCCTTGGCTAAGTTCCTGCCGTAATTGATGTGTTATTATAATTTACGACTCGACCATAATATCATGTTATGTACCCGTTGAAAAGATGTGCAGTTCCGATTTAGAAAGAAATGAAGTTTTTGACACTTACAAAAGTCACTAAAACAATATTTCACATTTAAATACTAAAGTCATGTGGTAATTTAATACTTTTTTATTGAATTGTTTAAAGTTTATTACAGTTTAAGTTTAAAATTTACCGTTTTGATATCAATGTTATAATGTAATTTATAAAGTTAACAATCAAGGTCCTCGAGCAGTAGGCGTATCTTAGCAATCTAATACAACAATTTTATTTAATGGCTGACATTGAATTTGATACGAGACTTTAACTTTCTAGGAATTGTTTTAATATTGCTATTTTTAACATTAAATTGTTGTAAATATATATAGGCCTATACAGTGATTTTTTTCTAAAAAAAAAAGGTGGCTATGCTGTGTTTCTTAAGGTATGTATTTTAATTTTGTTTTAATTCTTATATTTAATATATTCTTTATATTTATAATTTAGAAAGTTATTTTCAAGAAGTAATAATGAAAAACTAATTAATGTTAAGTCTAATCGTTATTATTAGCACCGCGTCTTACTAACCGTTCGGGTTGTACGCACTTACGCTGATGTGTAATGGTAGGGTGATTGTGAATTGACATGGAGGACCTACAGTTTAACGTGAGATCCGAACCACGGTGGAGGCCTGGCATTCCATACATTCGCAAGTTGTGATTGATACACGTCTTGTCAGAAGTAAAAGTTCTAATAAGAATTCTACTCATAGGTATGATTTTGGACCCAAATGTGTGTCACTACATTGCAATTGAGGATAATTGGGAATGGTAAGGTGTTCGGTTTGTTTGTGTGTGTTTAGTATACATTAGTTTTGTATACATAATATTGTGATAAATACAATATAGTTTGAAGGTTGAAATCTGGTGAATCAAAGTCAAGAAGCTACGCCATCTATAAATGGTAGATAACCTCTTTTCTAGGTATCTTGGAAACATAAACTCGGACACTAGTGCTATCTAGTGAGGGAACCACCAACCGCGTCCTCCCAACCACGCTTTGTCCTCGTCTCGCTCAGAACTACAGTTGCAGCGGCAGGTTTGTACCGACCGATGAACGACTTTCTTCATGACGTTCTCAAAGTATACCCGACGATAGTAAACACGACTCAGTACACACACATGGAGTGTTCCTAACCGTGAGATTTTATCCCCCTCCCCTACTAATCCAGAGGTTTGAAGTAAACAACCGCAAAATTAAAACAGTTTCCAAAAACAATTACTGTGCGTATCAACTAGAAGAGATTGTTTTTAGTCAGTGCGTGTGTTGTTTATAAACGAACAAGATGTTATAAAAAAATTTTTTTATATATTCATAAGACAAAATAAGTGACAAAAGTGTGTAGGTTACCTTAGGAAAAGTGAGATATTCAAGACAGGTGTTCCTATTGACAAGGAGCGGAAAAGGTTTGACAGAAGTGTTAATAATTGCAAATGGTATTACTTCTTCCTGGACGTTCCTAAGAGCAGAGAAGATAGGTGTTGAGGCGAAGCCACGTCGATTGTTTTTTTTCTTGGAGGAAGACCGTTCGGTGACCTTCCATCTGTGACGAGGTAAGTGTTTTTAATTTTTCTGTTCACGTCTATACCGCTCACGAAGTTGGGGATAAGGCTAGTTTTGATGGTATTATTAATAATATAATTTAGGGGATTCGACGCTCACTTTTCAAACAAGATAAGCAAATGACTTACAAACTAACATAAAATTACAGCACACACACGACTCCAGACCAAATCTTAACACTCGGGAGTTTAAACATCCGACAGAATAAATTACTTTGGATACCATCACTTGGGGTCGAACTAGTGTCCCGCGAGTGTTTATAGTCCAATTTCCATAGGAAGGACATATTTTGGAAATACAATATTTTTTATTTCGGTCAATATTGATAACATTTTACTATATCATTAGTGTTATTTTATAGGTATTGATAATATCTATCAAAATTGACAGCTGCAGATCACATGGCTTGATGTATAAATACATGAAAGTAAATCTAGATGTCAAATAAGCCCTACCGATGAGAACTGGACTTAAGTTACATCTCTTGAGTACCCAGAGAGGTCGAGGGGGCTAAATACATTTTATAACACTCATTGGTCACACGTTTTGAGACATCAGACTCGCAATTAACTGGATCAGCTCTGGTTGAGGGTTTGAATATCGGGCAGTTGCGTCCGGGGGTAGTATTCCTACATTCCTCTATTCACGCTGATGCGGTTGCACATCATCTAAAACTACCCTCGAAGTTTAGACCATGACCAAAGTGTGCACCCTAGAGTCGAGCTTTTAACAACCGCCCCCCCCCGCCCCCCTTCTCAAAATAAGTGAAAGGGGGATATCACTCTGATGAACACAAATAACAACTTTCTTTAATCTGATGGCCTGTGATCATTCATAACAAACTATACAATTAATATTAATATGGTATTACTTTTAAGCCGAAGTCAAAGATTAGGTCTTAAAGTCTGTTCACCGTAGGAATTGTTTTCTGAAAGGCCTTTTTCCCTACCAGAAACCTATTATATAGTAGGATATTGGTAGGAAAAAAGAGCTTTCAGAGAGTAATTCCTACCGTGAATGGAGTATAGCTGTTGTCACATGATACTACTTTTAATTTTTAAGTTGGAAGGGGACTTGAGAAAAAAACCAATGTTTTTGCAGCTTTTATAGCAAGACTTTATTTTTGCCAAAATTAAATAAAATATGGCTCCAGTACAAACATAGAATTTAATTTTCTTCACATGGTGACCTCAAAATGTCTTGAATATCTGTCGAGGGTGTCCTAGAATTTAATGACAACTTTTTATTTTCATTTAAAAAAAAGTTTGTTGGATAATACTACCAAGCTCATGACAGGAACTGTTGATATCAACATGTGAAGAAAATTAAAACTATATATATGTACTGGAGTAATATTTTATTTATTTTTGGGGAAAAAAATGTTTTTCCATAACTGCAAAAACACTGGCCCTTCCTCATGTCCCCTTCCTTCCCGCCTGCGTCTAGGTAAAGATAAAAGCGCGGAGAAAAATAAACAAAGCACACTATTCCTCTGTGTTGACATATTTTATTTATCTTTGCTTACGTTATATATGTCATGATCAAGGCCGTAGTCAGGGGGGGGTTTTCGGGGTTCAAACCCCCCCCGAAATTTCATGAACAAAATATATATGGCTTTATTTATGGTTCAAACAATATCAAAATTAAGGTACAAGTACAAATTAGGGGGCTGTGTTACCATAAAAAGCACTTCAGAGAGCTTCCAGAGGTGTTTATTATTTAGAATTTTTTCTAGCCTCCGTCAAATGGGAGATGGGCCCACCAAACCCCCCCTGAAATTATTGGCTGGCTACGGCCTTGGTCATGATGTCATGTTTAAATACTGTCTAATAACTGTTCTAAAATTATTAAGTTATGTGTTGAAATTTCTCATATTTAATGAGATATTTCAAATCTTTTCATTATACATTGAAGTTTTCTTTTCCTTCGAAATATTTCGGAGACACGAAGGTTATTGTGGGTGTTGAAGTCGAAGCGAAGTATATTTCGGCTTCGAATTTAACTTCGTACCTTTCAAAGCTTCACACACCCCTATTAGAATATCAAATATCCTCCCAGGATTTGAGGAAGTCCAAGTTTCAAACGACCCATTAATAATAATATATGATTTATAAGATAAACGAAGGTCTCCGTGAGCTTTGCGAATACCTCGAGAACACAACAAACCCTTTTTTATTCACAACCTCTAGGCTGGTGATAATAAAACACGATAGACCACATTTTGTTGGCGAAACTGTCGGGAAATTATTTTACAGGAAGTGGAAGAAAAATGCATCCGGGACGTGGGGGGGTCTTGGCTTCAAAACTATGTGGTGAAATCTTACATCAACGATAATGATGGCTGTTTTTATATAGTTTTTAGGTCAAACAAATGTTTGTGTGGGATAACACACGAGTAAATATACTCGTTATTAGTTTGGAGAGAGGATTGGAAAACAAATCATTCCCAATTCACTCGATGGGGACTTCAACTCCGACCCCCCCCCCCCCTCGTCAGTGATAACGACTTTAACCACTCGATTACCGCTGCGGTTGTAATGTTTTAAAATGTGCGATCAAATTTGATTACTATATTATTTATATATGGCAGTCACCTTCTCCGGTAGCCTCATGGTCTAAGGCGTTGCTCTCGCAGAAGACTATACTTCCGATTACGAGGAGATCAGAATTCAAATCCCATTTGGGTGTACTGAGAGTGGTTTTTCCTAAAGGGTTTTTCACTCTCCCTCCACACAAATTCAGTTAAACTTCCTCTAATTACAACCTCCTCATTCTTAACTCATTAACATAATTAGTACATGTGCGTATAGCCTGAACAGGTATTAAGATACGGTGCTAAAAATAATTATATATGAGTCGCTTATTAGTCCATTTATAAACTCCATCAAATAAAGAAGATTAAAAAATAGGTAGGGCGGGCCTGTATAACAAAGCCTTGAAAAAACCTTGCAAAAATATTGGAAGCAATAAATTCTTCCTTACCATTCAATTTTGATCTTAAAAATGAATACCTAAATATAATATTATAGTCATGTTTTTAACAAATAAGATGTAGATGAAAAAAGTACAGAAAATGTGTTGAAATGTTTAACACATTTTCTGCACTCTTTACATACATCTTATTATATTTATATTTAGCACCGCGTCTTACTACCCGTTCGGGTTATACGCTTAGGTACAAATTACGCTAATGGATTAGGAATTGGGGAGGTTGAATTTAGAGGAAGTGAACCCGCATTTGAGTGGAGGGAGAGTGGAAAACCATTTAGGAAAAACCACCTTCAGTTCACCCGACCGAGATTCGAACCTCGATCTCCCCATCCTCGGCGGCCGAGCACAACATGACTAGCGCGTTAGCCAACTACGCCACCGAGGCGGGTTTCATCTTATTAATTTTGTTAAAAACATGACTTAAAAATTAATTTTTTTCTAATGCGTTCAAAATCAAATTTAAAAAACTCTTAAGGGTTTGTTTTTTAAAATATAAATTAAATTATTAATCTTTATAAATGTACTTTACATACACAGCCAAATTTTCATAGGAAGAATCTTATCTGACAGCTAGAAAAGTTACCATATCTACTTTCACGGATTCTTACGTCAAATCATGTGATCTACAGCTGTCACGTTTGATAGATATTATCAATACCCATAAAAATCACTTAATAATTTAGTAAAATGGTATCAATTTTTACTATAGTAAAATAGGTTTTTATGTTTTTAAAGTTCTTCCCTATGAAAATTGGACTGCATACCCGCTATAATACACATTAGAAGTGTTCCTAAAGTTTCTATTTGAAAAAACAACAACTACAAATGATGTCGTTTAACGTTTGATAAAAGTGAAAGGGTTTTCGACCTTCATAAGACAAACAGACGCACAACAGATTCATTTACGTGAGCTTGTATTTTTTTACTTTAGCTTAAGGTGGGGATGTAGGAGAAGCGAAAAAAGGCCAGTGTTTTTGTGCAGTTTTTATGTCAAAATTTTTTTTTCGCCAAAACAAATACAATATTTATTCAGTCCAAACATAAAGTTATATTTTCTTCACATGATAGTATCAACAATTGTTGAATAATCTGTCATGAGCATAGCAACATTAGATGAAACTTTTAAAATGAAGACAAAAAGTTGTCATTCAATTCCAGGACACCATTGACAGATATTCAACAACTGTTGATATCACCAAGTGAAGAAAATTAAACTATGTTTTTAAAGAAGTAATATTTTATTTATTTTGAGTACAAAAATGTTATGTTATAAAAAGTGTAAAAACATTGACCTTTTCTCGCGTCTCCTACATCCCCACCTTAACGTCACTTAATTTTTTTGTTACGTTCCTGAAGGCAAGCCATAACCTTGAAAGGCACTTTGAAGAATACGTGCTAAAAGGAACAATTTATTTGTTGTAGGCCAAATGTTCGCTCAAGGTCATTCGTCTATGAGAAATACTAGGATTTTTTAAATCTATAACATCTTCACAAGGAATTTAACATGTTGTGATAGTGGAGGGGGTTGGTTATCTTGTAGAACAGTGGTTTCCAAAAGGTTGAAATAATAATTAAACAAGAGTAGGCCTTATCTTAATCAACCAAAACTTCCCTTCCTCCTCACCCACCTGTGCATTGCTTACTGCGCTTCCCCTCCTCCTCACACACCTGTGCATTGCTTACTGCGCTTCCCCTCCTCACACACCTGTGCATTGCTTACTGCGCTTCCCCTCCTCCTCACCCACCTGCGCGTTTGGATTTTCGAGTCAAAGTGTCCAGCCTTCAGCCTGATCTTCAAGAAGTGATGGGAAAAAGAAGAGGTTTCACTTATCTCACTAATACCAGACTAGAGTTAGTGGAAAAATAAAAGTATGTAAAAACACATTTGACTCAGATTTACTCTGCTAAATTCTCAGTTTGTAGGTTTTCTAACATGAATTATTATTGGGGGGGGGGG
>CABFWB010003154.1:0-15762 GCA_902151455.1 Timema bartmani | reverse complement strand
GGGGGGGTGAACCAGTGTTCATCCCAACTCTGAAAATTTCGAAATTAGAAAAATTCCCAAGTGGTAAAGGAAAGTTGCCCTAAAATGTTAATACTGGTACGTGAATAAACTATTCAAAACTATTGTAATTTAGCGCGTGAGGGTGAACGGGATTCCCCTGACATTTTATTAAATAACTGATGACAAATTCGATATCAGCACTCTAAGCAACATGGTTATACGAAATTTCATGCAAATCGAACACTAAATAACGAATTTAAAAAGTACCCCAAATTTGAAAATGTTAAAGAATGAATAAAGAAACTAATATTTTGTTTAATGTAGTCTACTTAATCAAATGAAAAATTATAAGAGTTGTAACAATGTAACACAGTCCTATTACTCCTCTTCCTTCATTGTTGCTTTGAGCCTATTTAAATTGCTTTCACGAAAGCTTATTTTAATAAATAATGAAATAAGATACATCAGCTCAATTCAAACTAGTATGGATACATGTTAGAAAAATTAGTGTGTATTTCGGAAGTCAAACATTAACACTAACCTCAATGTCCTCATTTCATCAGCCAACCTCCAAAACAAAAACAATAAAATTTTGCGTAACATTACTGCATTTATTCCTTCAAAATTTAATAAAGCCCTAATTAAGGCATTGGCTGTACAACATATGACAATTTGAGTCATAAAATTGCGACAGTTTAGCAGCCACGAAAGTCACAACTAAAAACACTAAACAAAACATTGGCTTACAATGCTGCCACTTCAAGCATTGCTGGATGAGTGAAATTTTGCTACTGGGCAGCTCGTTCCTTAAGCCTAATACGCACTAGGAAACATTTCCCCAGAAACATTGTTTGCCAACATGTTGCCCTTGTTTTAGAAACAGTTGGGCAACATTTTTTCATGTTGCCTTTGTGTTTCCTAGAGGGGGAAAACATGTTTACCGTGATCCATTCCAAATGGGTTACAAGAAACAATGTTGACCAACAAGCAATGTAGGCTGGTAGGTGAGATTGCTGATCTAAATCGTGTCTCTCTTTTGATTATCCTGGGACCAACCATTTGTAAAATAACTTCAAAATTTGTAGGAGACATCAGAGTGAAGCTCCTAAAAACCACTGCCGTCTCCGATCTTCAGTTCTGTTAGAAGATTATTTGCATAGTACGAACCATTTTGAATCCCTTTAAGAACCCAACCCCGTTTTCTTCTTTTCTGTCTTCTTGAACAGCTCAAATATGTAAAGAAAAAGTTGTCATTGAATTCTAGGTGGACAAATATCCATCAACTGTTGAGGTCATCACGTGAAGAAATTAAACTCAACGTTACTACTGGAGCAATATTTTATTTATTTTGTACAGATGAATGTTTTGCTATCAACACTGGAAAATCACTGGCATTTTCTCCAGTCCCCTTCCACATCTCCTCAAGTAATTTAAAGTTTTTTAAAGACATAACTAAGCTAGTAGATGGTATGAACTGTTTAGGACTACAATAGTCTACTAACCTAGGCTTCAAATCACACAACCGGAGGAGAAAATCCTTTAAAAAAATTGATATTTAAAAAAATAAATCTCATATTTTTTTCCAGGAAAACCGTGATTTATGCTAGAACTTTATTCTAGAGCTTGGGTGGCCAACCTGATTTACTTGGAGGATTTATGGGACGTTTGAAACGCGTCTCAGCCAGTTCATGTTCTTGGTTGGTTGCCTTCGTCCAAGCTTGCTTGCTAATGAGATGACCGGCATTTACCATAAAACTCGTGCTTGAAACAACGCTGACCCTTATTTTGAGGGGAACAGCCTTACAGGAGTTTATAGCACCCTGCCACATTCAGTGGTACAATGGTCTAAAAGGCAGAGGTCACCAAATGGCGGATCATGGTTCGTATCCGGACCGTAAAACTTGATTCACACGTTTGCAGAAAATAGAAAGCAGTATCTGCTTGAGTAGCGCAGTAATTCACTCGCTGTATGTTGACCCATGATGCATTGCAACGCTAACTTAAAACAGCCGATTATCAATTATTATTAATTAACACTGCATCTTACTACCCGTACTTGTTATACACCAATTAATTTTTACGAGCTAGCGAGAAAGAGCCTATTATGCTGGGAAAGTTATTTTCAGATACCTGCCAGAGCTCTTTTACCTGCCACAATCGACATGGGACCGACGGCTTTACTTCCCCTCCGAAGGAAGTTGTGCTACGGAGTTTTATCACTCAGTAAAAATCCGTCAACCTCAGCTGGGTTTGAACCCACGAACACCGGGTCCCAAGGTGTTAGAGTATGCCGCACCACAGAAGTCACACCAAGTTTTTAAAACAGACCTCTATTTTTTTTTTAAATTAAATGTGTGACCCCTGGTCTAAGGCATCACTTTCGTGTTGGACTGGCCTGCTGATTACGGGGATATCAGTGTTCGAATCCTGGTTGGATCTACTGAGGGTGGTTTTCACCTAATGTTTTCCCCCTTTCCTTCCATGCAGATGTGGGTAGATTACCTCAAAAATGCTTCCTTCCTTGCCCCTAGCCCATTAGGGTGATTATCATTAGATGCATATAACCTGAACAGGTAGTAAGACGCGAAAGTAAAAAAAAAAAACCAATCTCTTCAGGTAGCTTCATCGAATCGTGGGACATAGTGTTTATTATATCCTCTGTTGTGTTTGCGATTATTTACGGTCCCCAGTTAACACGGCTTGGTGTAACTTTGTGAGTCCATCAATTTCCTATGAATAATTCTACTGCTATCGAGCGTTTCCTTATTGTAAAAATGTCGGTGAAAATAGAACGATAGAGCATCACGTGGTGTTCCTTCACCCTATTTTATTTCGATACTTACTTGACTACCCTTACATGTCAATGACCGACTGAGTTGGCTACGTGGTAAAGTACGCGATTCTTTTTAATCATCCCGTTCAGGTTATAAGAATATAATGATAATTACTCTGATGTGTTAGGGCTGAGGAAGGAAGCATTTTAGAAATAATCTACTCGTATTTGCGTGGAAGGAGAGTGGTAAACCATTACTGGAAAAACTACCCTCACTCAGTAAACCCAACCGGGATTCGAATCCTGATATCCCCGTCATAAGCAGAGTAGTCTAAACACGAGAGTTACGCCCTAGGTCATTCGGCCACTCAAGCGGATTTTTCCACTTGTTGGTTTTTCAGCCCTACTTCCTGATGAATGCTAAATTTTCCCATTTATTGAAGTCATCCTTTTACCCCAATATAATACTTGGTCGATATAAAATAATTACGACCTCTATCGGAGGGAACATGAACTAAATTATCTGTATATAATATAATTTTTTGTTGAGGTCTTTGAAAAGGTATAAATGATTGTTATTATCTTTGATGGACAGAGTTGTTCTTCTTTGCTCAATGTTTCCGTAACAGTGTAAATTATTTCATTTATGCTCTTTGATTAAGTATTTCTTCAACAATATATATTATTTCGTTTCACAAATTTTACGAATTTTTAATAAATGTCTCTATTTTAATATAAAAGAGAGAAAATATCTGGGCGGTGCAACGTACCATTTATTCCTAAATGTTTTCTCACTTTTCCCCCCAAGCAAATTTGACTAAATTTGTTCTAAGCTATACCTTTCTCATTCCCACCCTATTTGCGTGGTTAAATTGCGGATAAACCGGATGGATAATATGTGGCGAAAATAAATAAATATATAGTTCCACCTTTTTCTGACAGTTGAAAAAAGATTATAAAAAAACTGTCTCGTATTTCCTTTGCATCGCCATTGTGTTTTGTCACTTTCACAAGAAGGTCAACTCACGTCATTTCTCATGTCAAGAGTGACCAACCGTAATTGCGAGAGCTTATTAGAACTGTAGATGTGTTAGGTCCACCCCCACTCTGTCCCCATTTGACCAATCAGGCATTGGCTCTGTTATACATACCTCACAGTGTTGTGTCGTGGAGTGTTGCCGGAGTAAGCAGAGCTTGTTAAAACTGTCCCTTTGATATGGTATTCTCCCCTCTGTCCCCATTTGACCAATCAGGCATTGGCTCTGTTATACATACCTCACAGTGTCGTGTCGTAGAGTGCTACCAAGGTAAGCAGAGAGATTGTTAAAACTCTGTCCCAATTTGACCAGTCATACATAGACTCTGCTCTACATACCTCACAGTGTCGTGTCGTGGAGTGTTTCCAAGGTAAGCAGAGAGATTGTTAAAACTCTGTCCCAATTTGGCCAATCATACATAGACTCTGCTCTACATACCTCACAGTGTCGTGTCGTGGAGTGTTTCCAAGGTAAGCAGAGAGATTGTTAAAACTCTGTCCCAATTTGACCAGTCATACATAGACTCTGCTCTACATACCTCACAGTGTCGTGTCGTGGAGTGTTTCCAAGGTAAGCAGAGAGATTGTTAAAACTCTGTCCCAATTTGGCCAATCATACATAGACTCTGCTCTACATACCTCACAGTGTCGTGTCGTGGAGTGTTTCCAAGGTAAGCAGAGAGATTGTTAAAACTCTGTCCCAATTTGACCAGTCATACATAGACTCTGCTCTACATACCTCACAGTGTCGTGTCGTGGAGTGTTTCCAAGGTAAGCAGAGAGATTGTTAAAACTCTGTCCCAATTTGGCCAATCATACATAGACTCTGCTCTACATACCTCACAGTGTCGTGTCGTGGAGTGTTTCCAAGGTAAGCAGAGAGATTGTTAAAACTCTGTCCCAATTTGACCAGTCATACATAGACTCTGCTCTACATACCTCACAGTGTCGTGTCGTGGAGTGTTTCCAAGGTAAGCAGAGAGATTGTTAAAACTCTGTCCCAATTTGGCCAATCATACATAGACTCTGCTCTACATACCTCACAGTGTCGTGTCGTGGAGTGTTTCCAAGGTAAGCAGAGAGATTGTTAAAACTCTGTCCCAATTTGACCAGTCATACATAGACTCTGCTCTACATACCTCACAGTGTCGTGTCGTGGAGTGTTTCCAAGGTAAGCAGAGAGATTGTTAAAACTCTGTCCCAATTTGACCAGTCATACATAGACTCTGCTCTACATACCTCACAGTGTCGTGTCGTGGAGTGTTACCAAGGTAAGCAGAGAGATTGTTAAAACTCTGACCCAATTTGACCGATCATACATAATCTCCTCTCTTAACGCTTCATATGGAAATGTATTACTGTCGACCCCCGACCGATAAATGTTCTACTGAGTTATTAGACAATTCACAAGTACAATTTAGACTAACACCGCTTACCCTAGTAACATTCCACGCCACGCCACTGTGTCTTCTCTGGTTTACAAGTGACGTGGAGATTAAGGGTTCACATATCGCCTAAGTGAATTCAGATGTTTTCTCCTCTAAATAGTGTGGTGGGTGGTTGTTTGTCCATTCGTCCATCCATCGATCTTCGCTAAGCGCCCAACACTTTCTCTAGGCTCTTTGAAGGTGAAAGTGCCGCCAATCAACAAATATAGCTGCGCTGCTTGAGTGGGTCGGTCTGGGACAGGAACAGGGGGGACCAAATAGTAGGGACAGTGCATCATTGGCTTTTACGATTAGATCTACAACACTGCTATAGATCAGAGCTGATGGTTGTTGTCAGGTTGTACATCCCTGTTTTAGACCAGAGCTGATGGTTGTTGTCAGGTTGTACACCCCTGCTTTAGACCAGAGCTGATGGTTGTTGTCAGGTTGTACACCCCTGTTATAGACCATAACTGATGGTTGTTGTCAGGTTGTACACCCCTGCTCTAGACCAGATCTGTTGTCTTGGTACCTCCTCAAAGTGGCACGCACGCTCTATAGGCGAGGCGAGGCCTGCTAACGACGAGGAAGTGTGACATTTTTTATTTAATTTTGACGAAAAATTAATGTTTGCTATGAAAACTTTGAAAACACCCTTTCTCGCGTCCCCTTTCCATCTCACCTGAACGGGGTAATCGTCTTTATGATCTTGTCCTTATAAATGGAGACGTGAATGATGTCAAGGCTTGTGCTGTGACTTAGTCAAGAGTCGTATCTAATTGGACAGAGCACACACACACACACACACACATTCCTTTCGTTAACTACATTTGTTTTAAGGTTGATTTTCACTTTAGGCTTTCTCCAGCACTATCATGGCACCCAATGAGATAGTAACTATAGACTGATCACCATATTATGGTAAGGGATAGTTTATGTGAATAAAGTACTATAATGCGTTTGCTTATAAGATGGTAAGGTATTAAATATATATATGGTAAGGTATTTTATATATATATATATATATAATACTTTACCGTCTTATAGCGAACGCACTATAGATACTTTATTTTATAGTACTACACAAACTATCCATTACCATTATATGGTGATCAGGCTGTAGTTACTAGCGCATATATATGCGTGTCTGGGCTACATCATTCTTAGCCCAGTTTGTGTAAAGATTATCCAGTACTAATGTACCGCTGTCCAGGGGACGCCCGAATGTACTGATCGTACATCCTTTCCATGGAGGCTCTTTCCATGTCCCGATGAGGATGAGATGAGGTGATGGTGATAGTGAGTGTGAGGGTGTGGAACCAGGGGACACATTTAAACCTAACTTAAACCATAGAGAAAGGAATACCACTAGAGGGAACGAAGGATAGGGAAAAACTCAGTCCAGTTTAGAACAATGGAAACTGTAGTTCTGTCGATTCACCGCAGAGGAGCGCTGACAAACGTACTTTCAATTTTGAACTCATGTTTTCGCGCCACGAAACCATTCATTATTAGATTTAGGTTCCCAAGTAAAGAGTAGGTTTTCTTAGAGGAACTGGCAACGTTGTAAATGACCCATCACCATTGTTAAAAGATAGTAAGCCTGTCCCAAAAGGAGAGTTGCAAAGCGAATAAGAAGTGCTCACAATGTCACCCATTCATACCCTCCTGTATTCCCTCCCCCTCCCCTCCACCGACCAGGATCACTAAGCTGCCACACCAAACAGCACCAATTCCAATAATTGTTAGAGAGAAAAAATACTACCATCTATTCAGTAGGTACTGTGTCCGGTAAAGGATGAATTCTAGTTTGGAGGAAAAAACTAGTAAAAGAAGAGACAAGTGTGCTGTTAAAGGCTATGAAGGCACCCGTTCCAACACTGGAAACAGATTATTGTTTACTTTTCCAATTTGTGATAAAGATAGGTAGAAAGATTTTAGTTATTTTCTTAATGTTTAGTAAACATAAAATAAATACTGTATATTGCTAAATACTTCAACAAAAGACCATCTTACCTGACTATTTTAATTGCATTTATTATATTTGAAAATAATCTCACTACCAAGACTGATCAATAATTTTAGCAAATTTTGTTGATTTCATATTTTAATTTGTCTGATCTTTATTACTTTTAAAATGTTCTGTGTATATGTGAATTTCTTTCTTTATTTTATGGCTTGGTATCCGTAAATATTAACAAAAAAATAGTGTTTTTCGTTAAACCTACGAGATATTTACAGATTAATTTAATGGGGTAGTATACATTTCTCTATGCTTAAACCTAATCAACCAAACCCTGTTGACCGTTGGGGCAGCTCCCTTTTCAGTTAAATTACCCATAGTACCAGCCGGGAATAGAACCCAGGACCCCTAGACTCGTAACTAGGTGCATAGACCACTACACCACGGGGCCGGTTAAGTTAAGGTATTAACACTAAATAACTCGTTTTATACATAGTATTCTATTTGAGGTCATTAAAAAATGATAATAACTAAGAAATTTCGAGTCTTTAACCTTTTGGCAGTAAATTTAACGTAGGTGGGGGTTATCTTGTAGAAGATAACAAGTAGCAATTTCTCAGTCCATCCCAGCAACACCGACCAGGTAAGGAAGCCAACGTCCACTTTACTTGGGTGTGACATTAGTTGGGATTATTTGACCCTCTGCCTCGGCCTGGCATATTATGTTCTACTAGTCTCGGTTTACTCTACAGGCGATACAGTCAAAACAAGGAATTAAATAGCCAAAGCTATTATTTATGCTATTAGTAGGAATTACACCATCTAGATATCATATTCTGAAAATTGAAAAATGACACCTGAACCCGGGAGCTTTGGCTTAGTACGCCAATGCTCTAACACTGAGCTATCCAGGATTCGTCCCGTGCTAAGGGTCATTCTTCACTCATATTTTAAGGCAGAGTCTATAATGGACTTAGCAGAAATCGTCGGCTACAAATGTGTGATTTTATTAATATCACGAGCTATCAGATAACGCAGCCATCTGCGACTCGGTAGTTGGCTTTTTGCTGCCATTTGTACAATTATTAAATTGTACGGGATTGCATATTAATAATAAAATAGCCAAAGCTATTATTTATGCTATTAGTGGGAATTACACCATCTAGATATCATATTCTGAAAATTAAATTTTTTTCAGAATATGATATCTACCTTAAAATATGAGTGAAGAATGACCCTGGGTACGGGACGAATCCTGGATAGCTCAGTGGTAGATCATTGGCGTACTAAGCCAAAGGTCCCGGGTTCGATTTCCGTGTCCAGGTGTCGTCATTTTTCAATTTTCAGAACAAAACAAGGAACTTAATGAAAGAGACATTTAAAATCTATATTTTCAATTATTAATTTGGACACATTTAAAATGAAATTGTATATTACAAAATGAGTTCAAATCAAATTATCGGAGTTTAAAACGAACAATATTTATCTATGATTAAAAAATGATAGCGGCACGAGTGTCGTTTGGGGTAAAAGGGAGGGGTAGGGGATGGGTTCTGTTTAAATGACACTATGTTCATGACAGATATTCAAGAACGGTTTATATAACTACTTTAAGAAAATGAATTTAAATATACCTGGGGTCCATTTGCTATAGGAGTGTTGGAAAGACAGCTAGAAGATGTAAAAGAAAAGATTAAAAATAAAAACATAATATTAATTTAAAATACATATTGTTTGTTGTGAAAGTTCTGACTGCCAAACGTGACAACAATTCAACATATAGTTTGGCGAATAGATACATGTAAGTAGATCTGGTAGTTTTTGCTAGCTGTCGGTTACCACCACCCCAGTCGCGAATGGACTATATCTACTGAAGAAATATTTAATTTATTTTGACAAAAAAAAAGTCTTGCTATGAAAACTATAAAAATAGGGACCTTAATAACCCATGTACCACCCGCTTCTGTGGCTGCGTGGTCTAACGCGCTACCCTCGGGCTAGACTAGACTTCCAATGGCGGGGAGATCAGGGTCCGACCCTGCTCAGGTGCACTGAGGGTGGTTTTCTAAATGGTTTTTCACTCTCCCTCCACGCAAATGCGGGTGCATTTTCTTTCACTTAAAACTTCCTAATCCCTAACCCATTAGTGTAATTAGTACATAGGTGTACAACCGCGGTGCTGAAAATAAACCTCATGTGCCCTTCACCCCCTGACACCTCTAAACACTTCGCATCAATCATCGACTCGGGGATGTGCTTCCTTCCGGTAACGAACGTTTCCATTTACTCATATTTGAGAAGAAAAAAACTATTCATTAGTCGCGGTTATTGTTCTTTGAATTGTTGATTGAGTGACTTATTTGGTTGCCATTGAGGAGGAGAGATAAGATTTCGCACGATTCATTAGTCGCGATTAATGTTCTTCGTATTGTTGACTGTGTGACTTGGCTGTCTGCCAGTGGGAAGTAGAGATAAGACTTCGCACTTCGCACGATTGTCGACTCTTTAGTCTCAAGACGATAGCACATGGAAACTACAGTCCAGTTTCCATAGGAGTAACCTTATCTGACAGATAGAAAAGTTACTATGCTAGAGTCGCGATTATCCGGCTAGGTTCTCGATGTTAACAAGAGAGTTTTAAAATAAACCGGGACGTATCCACTATAAAACTTTACTTAATTTATAAATTATAGTATAATCCATTTGACGCTCTATTTTCACTTGTTCTTGCTTCGTAGCCGATGTTCCATTTCCAAAATAAAGTACTGTATGATTAAGATAATAAAAACTTTCCTTCTCGTTTAATTTCTACTGTTCCTCTGCAATTACTGTATTCCTATTTTACATAGCAATCAGAAAATGGGCAGATTCTATTAAAACAAAGTTAAAATGTTCTGTGAAGAATAAAAAAAGTAGGCAAACCTATACTGACAATTATATACACTCTGATTCCTTACTATCCGGCCCGGAATGCCACCACTTTAGGCCGGATAGTCGTGATTCACCAATATTATAGTAACATACTATTTTTTTTAGCACCACGTCTTACTACCCGTTCGGATTATGCACCTATATACTAAATTATAATTAAGTGTAAGGGATGAATAAGGTTAAATTTACAAGAATTGTACCCACATTTACATGGAGGGAGAGTGATAAACCATTTAGGAAAAAACCCTCTCAGGAAACCTGACCAGGATTCGAACCCCGATCTCCTCGTCATCAGCAGTATTTTCTATTGCGAGAGTGACGCCTTGGACAACGCGGCCACTAAAGCAGCTACTATCAATATTTACCGTCTATATATATTTTGTATCTTGTAAAAGTTCCTTCTCACGAAAATTGGACAGAAGTATCCAGATCGTGAAGTTGGCAGCGCCGAGTTCCGAGTTGGTCACTGGTGATTTCCGGGACAACCCAACCTCAAGTCGTGACTCAAAGTTTACCTCATAACAACATTGTGATATCACAAGTGAATGTCATCCAGTTCCTTCACTGAAGGAGGAAGGTGGTAAGAGGGAGGGCGGAATTCAAGGTCGTGGTTTTGTCAGGCGACTGGAGCAACTCTCTTCACACTATGTCGAGCTGAACAAGTGTGTGATTTCCAGTTGTGTGTTGCTTTTTATGACCGGTAGTTTCGTGTGTGAGTAAATCTTTGCTCTTCAATTAAAGTGTTTCTGTTAACTTAATTATCCGGTAAGTTACAATCAGTTCAGTGGTAGAATTATGTTTTAGTTTAATCTTTTTTCATGCAATTAAACATTATATTACCAGCCCTGTGGTCTGGTGGTCAGGGCTCCTGGCTACAGACCCGGAGGTCCCTGGATCGATCCCCGGCGCTTTCAGATTTTTCTGTGAAACATTGGGTCTAGAACGGGGTCACGCTCAGCCTCGTGGGGACAAATGAGGGGTTAGTTGAAAACTGAGATTAATGGCCGGAGGATTAGTCGTGCTGACCACACGAAACCCTCTTCCCACGGATGTTGTCACTATATTCGCCAACAGACGGCGGACATCGTTCGCTCTGGTTCGATTGCGTTTTGACGCCTTGGAGTTTTAAGAAGGGAAAGTTTTTATTTAAATATTACATTTAACACAATGATTAATTATTAACGTGCTACGTGCTAGGAGCTGTAATTAGCGCCTAACTCATTAATTGTAATTTTTTAAAAGTCATAGATAACATTTTTATAATATATAGTAAGATTTTGGTAAAAATAATCTTTTAGAATATATAAACTTTTTATCAAAATTGAAATTTTTTTACCATATTATTATTGTTATTTTATAGGTATTGGTACTATCCATCAAAAGTGATTGATTCAGATAACATGACTTGACGTATAAACACGTGAAAGTCGATCTATTAATTTTTCTTGCTATCAGATAAAGGCCCTTTTTGCGAAAATTGAACTCTACAATTAGCAATATTTAATATACTGTATAGACTTGACTACCGATGGCGGGGAGATCGAGGTTCGAATCTCGGTCGGGTGTACTGAGGGTGGTTTTTTCAAAAATTGTTTTCAACTCACTCTTTTTCCACGCAAATGCGGGTATATTTCCTCTAAATATAGCCTTCCTAATACCTAAAACCACTAGTGTAATTAGTACATAGGCGTATAACCCAAACGGGTTGTAGGACGTGGGGATAAAAAAAAAGACATGACATAACAAACATTGAAAATATCTTTAAAACGTTTCATTGTTCGCGCACGTCGAAACCCTTTTCAACCAATTAATAACGCAAGACACATTATCTCCCATCAATTACTCTGCTCTGGTTTCCAACGGACGATCGATCAGCGAGTCAGATTAGTTTTTCCCTTGATAAAGGATGGGACCGAAACAATTAGACTATTATATTAGTAACATGAAAATTAACACTTTAATTTAAAAGTAAATATTGACTAGCTAAATAAAAGCAAACTACATAACACACTTTTCACTTTTAGAAGATAATGTCACTCAACGTCAGACAAACCTCAGCAGGTTGTCCATCACTTTCCTCAACATAGATTGTATAATTATTGTTTTCGACCCATCCTGTATAATGTGACAGTATCAAACGGTGAGAGTTGAAGATAAATAATAATAATAATAATAATAATAATAATAATAATAATAATAATAATAGTACTTAGCACCGCGTCTTACTACCCATTCGGGTTATACGCTTTTTAAGATAAAGCCCGGTACTAATGAATTTAGTTTACACGTAGCCTTAAAGGCAGTGTGGGTGGAACCAAAGGCAATGGGGGAGGGGAATCGACCCCTCTTCCCCCGGAGTAAATTCGCCCCCTCTAGATTTGTATCACTCCCCACTTATACTCTAAAATTTGATAAGATTTAAAAAAAATTAAATAGCTTCTAAAACATATAATTTTTAAAATATTTCCAGTCGAAGACCATTATAAATAGTTTCTAGAAGGGTCCAAATCTTTAAAAAAAAATATTGGGAGAGGACTTAAAATAGCTTCTAAGGGTATTCACCTTAAAAAAAATTTAAGCTTCCCACTCCAAAAAGCTTACAGAGACATTAATTTTTTTTTAATGCTGGGGGAAAATACCTTTACATAGCTTCTAAAGGCATATATTTTTTTAGTCATATGAGGACAGCGGGTTGGATATACAACTATATACGTACAATTAATAATTATATTTAGTAAAGTAGGCAACATATATCTCCCCCTCAGTGGTGGCTGAATGCTCAAATGGTCAGTGTTTCATTCCCAGCTAGATAATGAAGACCGTTTTTACTTACTCTTAAAAAATATATTATATTGGGACTTAAACGAAGTTTTTTTATATATAGTTTCAACTGTAAATCAAGTGTAAGCCCTGATTTTCATAGGAAGCCCACTTTCAACCTCCATCATTGATTGATAGTCAGTAAAATTTGGCATTCTAGTAATTACATGTTTTGTTAAAAAATAAAATCCATGGTGTCAGCTCGCAATCTAGCCATACTGTCCAATCAGCCTCCGTAAGTTGGCGAATATAGTGTCAACTTCTGAGGATAGAGAGGGTCGTGTTCAGAATAACGAGGCCTTTGGTCGTTAATCTTAGTTTTCTAGACCGGAGCCGCTACTTCTTAAATCAAAATAACTCTTGTGTTCTCACGAGGCTGACGAGACCCAGTGCTTCACAGAGAATCTGTAAGCGCCAGTTATCGAACCCAGGACCACCAGACCAAAGAGGCAGTAAATATCTTCTACTAAGATTTATTAATTATAAAGTCCATCTAAATTCTAAAAGTTATCAAAAGCTTCCAATATTATTTATGCAGTACTGTATAGTACCTCTTTACATCATTAATTAAACGGACTAAGATTGTAAACTAAAGATAATTGTAATCTTTTTATTTCCATTATTGTAGCAACATGAGTTTCCAGATGTCAAATAACGGTCTTTTTACGAAGATCAGACTGTATCAACATAAATATAGAGAAAAAAAATACGTTTAACTTTCAATGTCGAGTCTCTAAGAATGTTGACTAACCGCCACAAGTTTAATAGAGTGATATAATTTCTTATCAGAGAGGGGGGAAATAAATTCAAGGTTTTTAAATAAATAAGTGGTTGAAAAACATGGAGTATGAAATAAAACAAACAAAAACATTCTATGTTAAGGAAGTGACGTAACGTTAAATGTAGATAGGATTTCCCATGTTAATATTTTATTCGATTTTAAAAGTATAACATTGAAACAAAACCACAAATCCTTAAATAATTCTAAAAATAGTCTTACATTATCACAAAATTATTATTTTTTGGTCTTAAAGTAGTTTCTTTTGTAAACGCTTTTTTTAAAAAAATTGTCTAAAAATAGCCTGAGCTATTTGGTTTATTCACGAAACTGGCCATATACTCGACAGTAGAACAGGTGTTTGGTAAACAAGAGGCCTCAGAGAACGAACTATTCATTTTCTTCCCTTCCTTTAAATTTCGTACATTAACGTCTAAGTGTGATCGAGCTTGAGGTGCGTCAAGTTAAGATCCAACCCTATTTGCAAAATAGCTTCGAAATCCCCAAGAAGACAACGTCGTTAAACCTAATAAATAACTACAAATTATAATAAAAACAATTTCACATACTTTTCGGTCTCAATAGTGATCGAACCAAGCACTACTTGGCCCTGACCCTTATATACATTCGCGAGGGCAGGCCTCCAGGTGTTCGCGGGGCAGTAAAATCACCGATAAAACTTGCCCTAAGCCGCCTGTTTAATATGAGAGGTCTCGAAGAGTGGAATCCTCACTGCGCAACAATACCGCGCAGGTGTGCGCCTCCCCCTCACACCCGCACCCCACCCCAAATATGTGGGCTGCCCTCCAGGTGTCTAAATTATTGCCAATCAGATGTTCAGCTTAAGTTATACAATAATAAAGTCTTTAACAGTAACTATACATGAGTTTGTTGTTTACTGGAATGTACACAAAACTCGCCACAATGAACGTTGAAAATAATGAGGGAGCTACATTTCAGAAAGTTCAATATTGTCCCCATCTTAAATGAAAAAAGCTCAATTTTAAAATCCTTATTATAATAAAAAAAAATAAGATACTAACATAAAATGTTAAGACTTATCCTATTGTCATAAACAAAAAATTTGAAACTTTATATTTGCAGGAAGTGTAAGAGTGAGTTCTGACAAATATTGCGCAAATTTTACCATTTTTGGGAATCGATCTTCGGTTAGTAATGAGTAAAATTTGGTACACCAACCTCACTTGCTAGATTTCAACACCTAATGACCAATTTACAAATGTTCAAATGTTGTATTACTACACCGTATATAAAAAGACGAATTGGACCACATTGTTAGTTCATCAAAAGGTCGGCGGGCCACACAGAATAGTGGATCGGGCCACGAGTTTGACATGCCTGCAGATATACTCGTAGGCATAGTTCAAAAGTTGACATTTCCACTCTGAAAAGTCCAAAAATCCACTTATTTCTGTTGCTCATTAAGAGCTAAATGCCCGGGAAACAAAAGGTGACTGATATTAGAGCGTAGAATGGATCTTAAGTCTAGCGTCTTAAGAGCCCGTCTCATACCACGGACAGCACTAACCGAGGCAGGTAATACAGTTAGAGTCAAACGTCGCATCGTATTACAGTTTTATGTATTATACTTTAGCAAACAGTGGAATTGAGACCAATGAAAGAGTTTTACCTACTAAAAATAACCAATGAACTTTTAAAATAATAATTTTAAAACTATCAAATTTATCCCAATTTCGCTGTTGCCAAGTTGATGCAGTAAAGTGCACTTAGAGGCTTTTTATGGGTCGAGCATAATCTTGTATTTAATTTCCCGGCTAATCGGTGCCTACTTGGTCAATTCGAAACTATTTTGGGAAGCGGGTTGCATTTTAATTTAACGCACCTAAGCAGTCTAAGTACTTAAACGCTAATGAATGAAATATAGAGACAAGAAAAAAGAAGAGTTCTCTCTGCGAACAGGCTTAACTGCTGATAGCACTTCCCCTTTCCCGCTGACGAGTATAAACACCCGTTCTAATATTTTCGCTCTGACAAAATTGAGTTTCATTTCAA
>CABFWB010003153.1:74443-86094 GCA_902151455.1 Timema bartmani | reverse complement strand
CTACTTGTATAGTGTGGTTCGTCAATAACAGAGATGTATTTAGGTGGTGTGGGGAGCAAAGGCCCAGGGCCTCCCTTTAGAGGGGGCTTCTTAGAAGATCAAAAATTAAACATAAACTTTAAAGTGGAAAATATTCATGAACTATTAGACAGTTAAAAAGAAATAACTGTTTTAAGTTAAGAGAAAGTTTCAATGGAATTGAGTAAGCATTAATATTCTGTAGCAAATCCGACATCTTAATTCAGTTGGTAGCGGGTCTGCCTACTGAGCTAAGGGTCCCGGGTTCAATTTCAGACATGACTGAAAATTTATCATTGGTAAAATGTGGGTTTACCCTTTCACTTTGATAAATTAACGGTTGGGGAGTGGATGTTGTGCCTTTCCTAGTCTTAAGTTAGATTATAAGGCATATGAAGCTACGACAGGCCTAGCAAGTTGGTAATGGAAAATATGACTTTAATAAAAAACTGACCCAGACTATAGCCTGGACACAATAATACATGTAAGAATTCTGTATAAAAGCTAAATTCATGGAAAATTTGTAAAAGTTTTCTTCGACTGCTAAGCTAAATTATTTTTATCTTTACAACACTCATCACCTTAAGAAAACGTTTAAATATTGTGTTTTTGAATGTGTGTTGTTACTACGGAAGACTTGTTTTTGTGAAATAGAAATATTTGGCTAGTAGGAGGATTCAGGACGTGGGACCCTGGTTAAAACGGCCTCATTAGCACCCCTTCACCCCTGGGTGGCATTGAACACAACAATACTCGCTCAGCGGGTCGCATCCGCCATTTAGGGAAAAAAGGTCTGCGTTGGGTCTTGTAGTTGCTACCAATATTTAGTTACACCAAGAATTTTTCCCTTTTTGCGTTTCTTGCTGTTTATAATTGTTATAGTGACTTTAATGTGTAATTGTGGCTTTGATTAAGTTATAGTAAATAATTCACATTTAATTATTTTATTTAATAACGGTAAATTATATTTAATAGTAAAGCATAATTTTGAAAACAGTGCAAGTTCAAAAAAATGGGACCACACAATCGTTAATGCTTTTTAATACAATCTATTATACTTCACATATTTAAAAAAAATTGCTATTGGCCAAGTACCCTTAAATAAATTTTACTCATAGGAACAAAAATATTATTTTGACAAGCAAATGAAAAAAAATATATAGGTCTAAATTTTGAGCAGCTTAGAGCAATTTATAAAAAAATAGAGTTTTAAAAACTTCTCAGCAACTCAAAACTAGCGCTAATTTTAGAGCTAGAATCAAAATGATGAATTAGTCTAATTGTATGATCATATAACGTCTAAATATCAAGCTCGAATAAAATCCACCAAACCATTTAACTGTAGCACCAGGCTCAGATATTCAGACGGACAGATAGAATGTAAGACACACATGTGTGAGTTCGAAAGCACATAGACGTCAAAATCCAGGTATTACATTTTCACAAATTATAATACTAAAAAAAACACATTCTTTTATAAACAAGAATAAGTTAAATTTGATGTTCCTTGGATTCTTCACTTTCCTCAAGCAGTCCAATTTTCACAGCAAGAAAAGAAAGACGAGAAAGCAGTCTCCAAGCAACCAACTGATCACCGATCCAGGCTAACGGGAATGATAAACGATCACTCTCGTAGAATATTCAGTGATGTAGGGTCGCTTAACTTGTCACAGCAATGATTCAAAATTATCGTGTACACAGGATAGATTCAAAACAAACATTGAAAAAATACTTTTATAATGATTATTACACTTCTCTAAAATCATGAGTTTAATAGAATTTTTTTAATTTATTTTGTGTTTTAATTTTTGGAGTAGCTATTCATGATTTCAACCTCCAAGCCCCTAAATAATTAATGTGACCATCCCAAAGTATTACAATATATGCACACACAAAAAAGGGCTCTTCAAAAAAGGGAGGGCCTCCAAAAACTAGAGAGCCCAAGGCCTCTAAATACTAAGATGGCCCTGAGTAAATATATCCAAGAGCTAGGGCTGGATTGCAGTTTAAGATATACGGCCCTAGGTTAAGATAGTTTGTAAGTATTGTTATACAATCAATCCCATCACTTGGGTTGAGTCTGTATGTAAGTCCTGCTTTCCAATCAATAAATATCCAGATGTCAGTGTTGGAGGTGTTTTATTAGATGCGATGTATTGGGTTAAGTCTGTATGTAAGTCCTGCTTTCCAATCAATAAATATCCAGATGTTAGGGTTGAATGTGTTTTATTAGATGCGATGTCTTGGGTTAAGTCTGTATGTAAGTCCTGCTTTCCAATCAATAAATATCCAGATGTCAGGGTTGGGTGTGTTTTATTAGATGTTATGTCTTGGGTTAAGTCTGTATGTAAGTCCTGCTTTCCTATCATTAAACATCTAGGTGCTACGGCTAAGTATCGGGTTTGCTGTCCTACTTTAATTTAGTTGGTAATTTGTGTGCTAATATTTATTTATTATTAGCATTTTACTAACCATTTGGATTATAATTATTTAGACCTATGTTAATTAATTCAATGTGTTAGGGACGAGGAAGGTATAACTTAGATTATGTGTACTCACATTTGCGTGAAGGACTGGAAAGAATTGATGAAAACCAACCTTAGTACAGCCGGCTGGGATTCATCACCTGCAAACCAGTCTAAATGAGCTTGACATTTATACTACATGCCTACTGGTCCAGGAAAAGGAAGGGGCTTGGAAAATTAATTAAAAATGTTATTTGCTTATTACTGAAATCCATTATCTTTAAGTTTACGTTTTGGAAGAAAGAATTCGATGATCGTAAGCATGTAAGTACAGTAGACTCTCGATTTTCCGGGGTAATGAAGGGGAGGGAAAGCACGTATAATAGACTTCACGGATAGTACATATAATCCACATCTGTTTACCATCGCCATTCAGAATTTGCTGCCCTTTGTTTCTACTTATTTATGTGAAAAGGGATTTTCCACAACGATAAATACTAAAACGAAGTAGTGAAATCGACTCTAAATCGACTCCTGCCTGCGAATGAGCATTAAGTAATACAAATGAAACAAGAACAGACAAGTTAGTTGAAAGTGTTCAACAGCAGAGGTCCCATTAAATACATTTAGGTAAGTTAATTTATGTTTTTTATTTGTGTGTTATTATAATCAGTAAATAAAGCCACTGTCTTAGAATAAATCCTAATGAATAATATGTTAGTAAAAACCACGAAAATAGTTTAGGATATTTAGGGGGCCGCGAGTTATAAAAGGTTAAGAACCACTGCTCTGGTGTCAGCGTGTTGATTTATCTTGGTTATTATATTATCAACACAATAACCAATCATCGCATTTTGAAAATAATGAGGCTTCGGCTATGGATAATCTCTGATTTTAACAACCTCACAATATTACACAAGGTCGTTGTTGTTTTGGAGGTCGGGGTTCAAGTTTCTGCTGGTTGTACAAGGGGGTAGCTTTCCGAATGTGATTTATAGTTGTGGTTTCCCCATCTTCTCCCCTCGCCAATACGGGAGCATTTTCTCCAATCAACTCTTCTCACACCTCTTTTTCCTTTCTGTCCATTCACCGCATCTTACCACCCATCCGGACTAGCCACATATTTACAATTAAAGGGTTAGAAAAGGGCAGTGCATTGCAATTTTTATAGACAAACATTTTTTGGCCAAAATATATTTTTTTTTTGTTTCAGTAGAAGCATTTTTTTTAATATAAATTGATAAGTCCATTTCCAATAATATAAATTACGAGGAAATGGCTGAGCAGATTTTGACAAACGAAATCTCATTTTAAAGGTTAGGGGTCCAGGATTTTGGAAAAAATAGTAGTTTCCAACGAAATTCTGATTTTCCCAGAGAATTTTCATCTTTTCATTCATTGTTTACCTCACCATGGGAACCCTGATTTGTGTATGAGTGTGTGTATATGTAAATAATCTGGTTACAAATAATACCATCTTAACTCTTACTTCAGTGGTATGGTGTAGCAAATAGTTGTATATTTATCAAACAAAACAATGATATTAGATTAAAAATATATGCATTGTTTATATTGTCAATCACAAATTGGCTGTTATAATAGCTGGTCCTAGCACACTTCAACCTGTGTTTTTAGATTGAGGAAATCAAATTCCTAGACTGGAGAAACATTTATTGTCAATGGAATATCGCTATCGTTAATTCGTATTTAAATCAACAATATTGACTACAACTCTCAAATTAAAAAGTTTAATTAGTCATTTTCGCGAAAATAATTGTTTGCGTTTTGTTTTAAGTACAAATCATAAATTAAAAACAGACGTTTAAATATGTTTTGGTATATATTATAATTTCAAAAATTGATAAAACGATAGTAAAATGTACTTAGATAGCCATTTTAATTGTTCATTTCTTCAAATAGTAACACAATACCAATATGTTCAGTTATGTTTCCTAGTTACCACTTAATTTTGAGTGTAAGTTGATATTTTTACTATACATACATACATACATACATACATACATACATACATACATACATACATACATACATACATACATACATACATTTTCATCTGGCTCAAAGAACAACTTGTTTCTTAATCCATCCTCACTAACTTTCTCCAACCACACACTTCCCTATACTTGCATACTCCCATACACCAAGTTATACATGATATTTTATCCTTAAAACTCTTAATGTTTCTCTTTATCACACATTTATCAACAAAATTTAACCAAGTCTTCCCCTTGATCAACACACTCTACCTTCATATATTTGCTTTGTCACTCGATCCACACTCATCCTCTCAACATGCCCAAACCAACGTAAGAAGCTTCTTTTACATTGCCCTATTTGATTTCCTTTCGATACCCACTGACTCTGTCTATATGAGTTTTTCCACATACATTTATTAGATATCCCATTCCAACCATATTCCCCTAGATCATGTGTTCCTCTTGACAAACCTACACTTTAACACCCATAAAACATTGATAATATTTCAAAGTAATATCTTATTTATCCCATATATCCTATGATCTAAGTATAAGTATTGGTATTCAATATTTTGTGTACCCCATCTATCTTCAGACAAACACACACACACACACGCACACTCTTTCACACAGTCTCTCTAACACACTTTAGCTCTCTCTCACACCATCTTCTTAACACTCTTTTGCTATCTCTCACAATCTTTATCACACACTTTATCACAATCTATCTCTCACCATTTCTCTCACACATTCTCTTTCTCATACACGGTCTTTTTCACACACACACTTAGTTTCACTCTGTTTCTTTCACACACTCTTTTTCACACTATTTCACTCTTTTACAAACACTCTATAAAACACACACACACACACTATTTCATGCATATTTTATTTCACACACACATTCTCTATCACTTACACACACACACAGTTTCACATACACTATCTTCCACACAAAATATCTTTCACATACACTTTCTTTCTCGCATACACTCTCTCTTTCACAATCTCACATATTCACTCTCACGTTCTCTCTCACACTCTTCCACACCTTCTATCGCTTTATCTCTCACACTCTCTTTCTCACATTTTCTCTCTCACACCTTTTCTTTCAATCTTTCAAACTCTATCCATTTCACACACTTTCTCTCACTATCACTCGCTTACACTCAATTTCTCACACTTATTTTCTAACACTAACAATCTCACACTCACTCACAAACTTACACAACCACACACTCATACAATCACACACTATTCTCATTTTCACATTTTCTCAACCTCTCACTTTTAATCTTTTCCTACTATGGGGGCAGTGGCTCATCTGTAAAATCATTATTTGTTTACATCACCATGGAAACAATGATTTGTGTATGATTGTATATCGGTAAATAAAATATTTCTCTTTGGTTAAAAATAACTTACTTGAGTGGTTTGGTGCAAAAAATTGGTATAGAGCTGAAAGAGGGGTCGTTTAAAGTTCTCATCGTGGTGCAAAGGAGGAAAATATAAGTTTTGATTCAAATTAAACACCTAAAATTAGAAATCTATGTAAAGTTGATGGCCTTTGACGAGTAAGCTTTTAACTAGAAATTCGAGTGAGGGCTTATTATATAGATCCTTTCCCAATATAAAGTTTAGACTACATTTTAGTGCATCGCTGCAAAGATCCACTGGTAGAGTTTAATTTTCTTCACATTGTGACCTCAACAGCTAATTAATATCTGTCATGGGTGTTCTTGAATTTAATGACAACTTGTTATCTTCATTTAAAATGGTTGTCATCCAATGGTGCTATGCTCATGACAAATATTCCACAATTGTTGATATCACCATGTTAAGAAAATTAAACTCTATATTTCTTCTGAAGCAAAACTTTATTTATTTTGGCAAACAAAAAATGTTCTGTTATATAAACTGCAAAAATAATGCCCTTAACTCGCGTTTTTTACACTCCCACCTTAAAGGAAGTGTACCCAACTTTGTAAGGAGGGAAGTTGGGAGAATATTTAGGAAACCTCACCCTTGCTATAGCTGGCCGGGATTTTAACCCTGACCTCCCCGTTGTTGGCAAATTAGTCCAGAAGAATTTGGTGCCATATCCCGCAGATATCTCCCTCTTAGCGCTACTAAGTGATTTAAAGTTTTGGAGAGTAGATATATTTAAAAAAAAAACTTTTCTTATTTAAGTTTATAGTCGCCTCGGTGGCGTAGTTAGCTAAAGAGCTAGTTTCATGTTGAGCTAGACTGCCGAGGATGGGGAGATCGAAGTTCGAATCTCGGCCGGGTGAACTGGGGGTGGTTTTTCCTAAATGGTTTTATACTCTTCCTACACACAAATGTGGGTTCACTTCCTCTAAATTCAACCTTCCCAATCCCTAACCCATTAACGTAATTAGTACTTAAGTGTAGGGCCTACAACCCGAACGGGTAGTAAGACGCGATGCTAAAAAAAAGTTATTCAAGGAAAACGAAAAAATACGCAAAGTAAAAAAAATTAACACTTGTTAAAAGGTANGGGTTTCTAAATGGTTTTACACTTTGCCTTCACACAAATGTGGGTTCACTTCTTCTAAATTCAACCTTCTCAATTCCTAGCCCATTAGCGTAATTAGTACTTAGGCGTATAACCCGAATGGGCTGTAAGACGTGGTGCCATAATTTGTTTTCTTTAAGTTTATATCTGAAACAATTAATTTAAATTTCATCTTAGTGGTGTTTGGTTATATTTGTTTGTATGGAATATATATCACTGTTGCTTTGAAATCGTAAGACTAAGCTCAGCATATACATGAAGTGGTCTGGTAATAAGCTAGGAGAAAATTGCTCACTCCACCCCCTCTCTTTTTTATGTAACTTTGTTGAAGTGGCTAAAAAAAATAATTTGACAAGGTATATTTTGATGATGCTGTTTTTTCTTATCCATACTCAAAGCTTTAATAAGGGATTCATAATTTTATAAATGCTCATTAAGCTACTGGGTTGGATAATTATTTGTTAAAAGGTCAAGATGCTAAAATTATATGAAAATTTCAAAATTATTAGAACACAATGGAAGTTACCCCTTGATTAAATTAAATTGAGGTTTAATTGTTGTCGAAGAAGTTTAAAGATAATGTCACGTTTTTTTAGGTTGAACTTCAAGACTACCTTTGAACTTGAAACATTGAAAGCATAATCTAAAGGCTTTGCAAATTACAATATACTTTGTTTTAAAGACTTATTAACTTATTGTTTTTTAGTATAAAGCTAGAATATTATACTCCTATAATACTTCTATTGATGGAGCCATGTGCTTTGGTGAGCACGTAGACTAAATGTCAGGCGCATCTAGTCTAGTTTGGTGGTGACGGAGATGTCAGGGTGCGAATCCCGTCTAGGTGTATTGAGGGTATTTTTTCTCTAGATTATGTTTCACTCTTCTTCCACACAAATGCGGGTACACCTCCTTTAAATTCTACCTCCCTATTCCTTACCCCATTAGTCTAAATATGCTTATAGCCCAAACGGGGAAAAAATAGTAATTAGGGGTGCCCTACTGGTGGACCTAAGTGTGAAGTGGCCTGTACAGTGTACACCTTTCATATAAACTGGGTGACCTGGCGGTCTAGGGTTAAGGTGTTAGACTTCTGTGCTGAGGTTCCGGGGTTCAATCCTCGGTCCCGGCACAGATTTATCTGATTGCCAAACCCTTCCTTCACCTTGTGGTTCGGATTCCACGTTAAACTGTAGGTCCTTCATTTCATCTCACAATCACCCTACCATTGCACATTAGCGTAAGTGCTTATAACTCAAACGGGTAGTAAGACACGGTGCTAATAATAATAATAATAATAACATACAGACTGACTACACTAGTAATTAACATACCATTGTAAAGCGCTAAAACTGCCTATCTATTAAATACCTGTATTCTCTGCTATTTGTATACTTTGATGTTTATATTTTAATTGCCAATTATGATATAACTGGCTTTCTATGTTAATGAGTATTGTCCTTTGACTTCCCTTTCTACTAAATCATGTCCATGTACACAACCCCTTTATGACAGAAGTCGCTAAAAAGGTAGCGTTCAAGATTAAGGATTGAAGAGGGGAGGGGGTAAACCATAAATATAACCAGTAAATATAACTTTGTCTAGTACAATACTCCTAATATTACACAATCAGATATAATACATATATGCTGTATTTAATAATTCATTAACTCATTTACAATATCCGCACGAGTGATCACATGGTATAAGGTGGCGTTTTACAAACTGTGCAGTTATTCCCGGTGGTACTCCTATAGAAGCCAAACAAAACAAGCAAATTAAAGTCGTAAAAATATATAAGACCTAATGAAAACTTATAAATTTATAACGCTCATGCCTAACAAAAGGAAAACTTATTTAAACAGTGGTTAGAGGGGTGAGAACATTGATTCTAGTTCAAAAAGCCGGTGCAGCCGCAAAGTCTTGTACTGAATACGCAAACGGAAATACATCGCCCGGTGGTGCTAGTCCATTCGTCACGCCGTCAGTCAGTTATCAGTTGATTGCCGTCGTTGTTATTTGAGACATTAATATCTTGATGGTACATGAAATGACGGAATTTGTTGAGTTGGTCCATTATTCAAAATTTTGGGAGCCGCTGGTCTAAGGCATCAGGTTCTAAATAGATTTGATTGCTAGTGATAGAGAGTTCCAGGTTCGTAGCTATGTTGGGTACAGTGGAGATGGATTTTTTAACATTGGATTTAGCATTGGGCTTGTCTCATCCCTCTCCACACTTATATTTCTACACGTACTCTTAATATTTGGAGACTGGCGCTAAAACAATAACATGAGGACTGGCGCCGTTTGATTTTTGCAACATCCTAATCAAAAACATGTACTTTAATACATATATTATTATTGAAGCAATATTCGTCTTACCGACCGATCAGCTGGCTCGACTGTTTGGGCAAGTTGTTCGAGAGACTTCTACTGACGAGACTGACCCGACATGTTCGATAGGTGGGTATCTTGGTGGACGAGCAGTTCGGCTTTCGGGCGGGACACGCTACGTCTCACCAACTCATCCGGCTCGTGGAGCAGGTCACGAGGAACTTCAACATCAACAGGCTGACTGGTGCTGTCTTTCTCGACGTGGTAAAGGCCTTCGACCGTGTTTAGCACGAAGGTCTCCTTTTCAAACTCCTCTCCCTGAACCTTCCCTTCTACCTAGTTAAGGTTGTACAGTCTTATCTATCCCACCGCACCTTCTCCACTACCTTTGGTAACGGCACTTCGCAAGTCAGAAGCATCCGGGCTGGCGTGCCGCAGAGTTTCCTCGTGGGACCGGTGCTCTTCAATCTTGTATGTGAACGACATTCCTAAATCCCCAGACACCAAGTTGGCACTGTATGCGGACGACACGGCTCTAGTAGCGGAGTCGGGGGGAGGGCAGCTAGTGGAGAGGCGACTCCAGACGCACCTAGCGCAGTTGGAGGGGTGACTGACTACCTGGAGAACAAGTATTAACGTGGAGAAAAGCACAGCAGTATGACCAATTGGTCGGTACGTGTTGGAACTTGCTCTCGTGCTCCCCTTCAGGGGGCATCAGAGCATGCTAATGTGATGCTGATGTGATGCTCACATAATATATTTATTTCATGTTATAAATTCGATGGAGGAAGAACTTGGATGTAAACCTACATCGCCGAAGAATCTACGAGTCACTATGATGTGTCAGGCGTAGGTCTCACCACCCCATCGCAGAGGAAGCCTCTTCTGAGACTTTAAGTATCTACAATTTAGAATCTGATTTAGATTCTAAACTCCTCTTTTGATATGTCCACATGACATAGTTTTTTTCAGTCAGAATGTCTGACTTTGTTTGCTACGCTCATAAGGCTTAGTTGTAAATGTTACTCGTAACTCCTCTTTCGCCATGTCCATCAGATATAGTTTTATGTGTCAGAATGTCTGACTTTATTGTCTATGTCCATCAGACATAAGTCTTTGTGTCAGGATGTCTGACTTTATTTTCTATGCCCATTGTTTTGAATGTTAGTCTTAACGCTCTTTTCTATGTCCATAAGACATGGAGTTGCTCGTCTAAGTTATGACATGTTTTCCTATGCCCATATGGCGTAGTTTAGAATGAGGGGTTTAATGCTCTATTTATCATGGACCATACGTCTTAAATTACAATGTCAGTGTGTCTGATTTCTTTATCTAAGTCCTTAAGACATAGTTTATATATTAGGGAATAATAATTACTCCCTAAACGACATGTACATGATTAGGATCTCTTTATGGCGCAAATCAGGTTATCTAATGTTTTATTTTATGACCTAGTTAGGTCACTGACAGATATCAGTCACTATTGTTTCTTTGTGGTGTATCTATTTAGAGTGCGCAACCTGTGGGAGCACTACTAGTTGGTAGTCGTGGCCCGCGGGAATAGTGTTTTGTCCCCAGCCCCTGTAGGAGTCGTTTGTATCAAGTTATACTAATATTGTTTGTACTAATTATTGTGTGCCCTAGTAATGGGTGGAAGTATAACTATACTATAGAATGTCCAGGCAGTACTTATTAGGAAGTGACCGGCCATATTGTGTTAACCGTGTAGATACCTGATTGTTCACCATGTACTATTTGTAAAATTCTGGTTCCTCTTCAAGGAAATTAACCTTAGGTTCTCGTAACTCTCTAGGGAGTTAACTCAAGCTAACTAGCTTATTTGTATATCCATCCTCACAGTAACTCTATAAAATTAGGATTAAATACCCCTCGTTTTCATTCACTATAATTTCACTATTATTTATATATAGATACCTTTCTGGTCTTAGTCTGGTATTAGTTAGACTGGATTATCTTCATGTATTGTGGCTTATCCATATATGATTATTTTGCCTATCTTTGAATGCCGCTATGTTGAGGCAACCGCTACTTCGTAGGAGAATGAGCGTTGATCCTCATTTTAAGAGTTACTAAACTATTCTATAATACATACTTTCTTACTTCTGTTAGTGCCTTGTCACCAAGGTGTTTATTTCTATTCCAGCGTATCGTGAAGTTTACGATCATGGTAACTGAATAAAGTTATCTTTAATAACAAAGGACTGTTTGATCAATAATGTAATTTAATATCTTACTAATATTATAAATGCGAAAGTTTGTGTGTTTGGATGTTTGTTGCTC
>CABFWB010003153.1:55414-74428 GCA_902151455.1 Timema bartmani | reverse complement strand
TAGGTAGGTAGAGTATGTCCTGGAATAACATATAGAACTATTCCCAACCTTTGATTTTACATTAATTTTACAATATTAATGTTTAAATATTTTGCAGGTTAGATGGTGCTGCCAGTCATTTGCTATTTTTATGATAAAAGTTCAATAGTATTTTTTTTTCATAAGTTGATAGAGTATGCCTTGGAACAACATTATATTAATTTTACAACACTATAAATAAAACAAATATAATATTATAATTGCGAAAGTTTGTGTGTTTGGATGTTTGTTACTCAATCACGCCAAAACCGCTGAACGGATTCGAATGAAACTTGGTACGTAGGTAGAGTATGTCCTGGAATAACATATAGGATTATTCCCAACCTTTGATTTTACATTAATTTTACAATACTAATGTTTAAACTTTTCGTCGGGCGAAGCCGCGACGGGTAACAGCTAGTATAATTATATTTCTCTTGTTTACATTTAATTAAAGTGATTTGTTAAACTTATATATTTCTCTTCTGTCTCATCCCTCCCAAAACTTCTTTATTTAACTTTGTGTGTAATTGTAATCGTCACTTCTACTTGATAGGAGAAGCGAGAATTTAGAACCACTGACCGTGACATAGGGTCCAAACAATGTTGTTTTAGATAAGGAATATCCTGTAGTGTGATACTAATATTTTATTTGAGGTATTTAACGTTCACTTTCTAAACCGACTGGTTATATCCGCACACGGCTTACAGACTAATTTAAATCTAGTACAAACACAAGACCCAGTCCTACGACCATTAATTCATCACTGTACAAAGGGAAACCCCTTTATCACTAATGATACATTTTTTAACCGGGCCGGGAGTCAAACCTGGTACTGTTATTGCAGTAGAAAGTCACGCTACCCAACTGAGCTAGAGTGTCGAGAATCAAACCTGGTACCCTTAGCTCAGTAGAAAGTCACGCTATCGACTGAGTGAGAGTGAGATCGTTTTAGTATGTTTTTCTACTTTAATAGAAATTAAAAGTAAAGGTAAATAAATGTAATGTTTAGAGCTGCCAACATTTGGCTTTAAAAAATTTCTATCAATCGCACCGGTGAGCACTTGGACTAAATGTCAGGTTCTTCTTGTTGGGCTTGCTAATAATAGGAGTCGGTGTTTGAATCTCAGTTGTGTCTATTGAGGTTTTTTGTCCAATTATTTCCTTTTTTCACTCCATACAAATGCGGTTACTTTTCCTATTCACTATAACTTACTCAAGTAGTGTAATTAAAATGTATAATGTCCAGACGGGAAGTAAGACGTGGCCGGGGGAGGGGGTATACCCCGTTGGTCGATATTGATAGATGCTGTGATATATAAATATATAAAAAATTACTTATTTTTTTTAATTTTTAGAAATATGTGAGGTTCTGTCAATATGGCGACAGGACACAAAGTGACATATTGTGAAGTACCGTTTACTTTCTGATCCCATCGTAATCAAGATTTTCATCATCTTTTTTAATGCTGTGTGTCAAACTTAAACAAAAACAGAGTTGTTCCCAGTGCATGAAGCAACTGTTCGGACTTGCTGGGGCTTTTTTAGCACCGTGTATTATTACTGAGCTAGGTATGAGGAAGGTTAGGTTTAGAGAAAGTGTTCCTGCATTTGCGTGGAGGGAGATTGGAAAGCCATTTTGTAAAAACCACTCTCAGTACACAGTGCTGGGATTACCCGGACTGTTAATTTACCGGTGTGAAAGGATAAACCCATATTTCGTCAATGATAAGTTTTTCACCCATGCCGGGAATCGAAACCGGGACCCTTAGCTCAGTGGGCAGACACGCTACCAACTGAGTTAAGGGCGTTCGGTTGATATATAGGTAATGGTTTCAAATCTCGGCCGGTTGCACTAAAGAATCTTTTCATTGTGATTCAACCCCCACTCTGATGCGGATGAATTTACTCAATCAACACTCTCTTTTCCTAGCCATTGGATCAGGCAGCCAAATAACCCTTTGGTTCAAACTTATTGTCTAATAAACACAGATCAAGGGTGAAATAAATAAAAACAAAATACAATTCATCATAAAATTTATCCATTCAGTACATAACATATACTCACATTTACATTTATATCTATATCCGATATATATCTAACAGCCGTTTTTATCTCCGAAATAGATTAGTTACATCCAACTAGGTATAGTACAGTAAAATATATATTTATATACATGATGTTTACACGCTCTTGTGTGTGTCTAATCAAATTTATCTCATATGTGAATTCAAAGTGAGATGCAATTGTAGTGGTAGATTATTATTTTATCAATGTTATGAAGATTGCCCCATTATTGCTCAAATACTTGGTCATGTTTCTGAAGACAGAAATATGTGGGAACTATGATATGTTTGGTTCAATTTTGTGTAGATTGATATAGTATATAGGTGAAGACGTCTTTATATACGTTTATACTAAGTAGGCAGGCAAACAGAACAGATGATAGGAGAACAAATTCTGTTTTATAGGGTTTATTAAGCATGGGAATGGAAGTCAACGTTCAGTGTGGCCACATACACGGGATATATTGAAATATCGAGGAATTTTGTGATTGGTCACAAAAAAATGCTATATTTGGCTCTTTAAAGAAAAAAAATCTAATTTTCCCCCACGTGCTCCACTTCTTACTACCCGTTCAGGTTTATGTTTACACTAATAGTGTAAATATGAGGAATATAAGAATATATATTAAGTGTAGTGTAAAATTGTAACATGTTACATCAATAGTTTTATTCTTGATTTATATCGTTCATGTTAAAGACTGAGGACCCGCCTCGGTGGCGTAGTTGGCTAACGCGCCAGTCGTGTTGAGCTCGACCGCCGAGGACGGGGAGATCGAGGTTCGAATCTCGGTCGGGTGAACTGGGGGTGGTTTTTCCTAAATGGTTTTCCACTCTCCCTCCACGCAAATGCGGGTTCACTTCCTCTAAATTCAACCTTCACCATTCCTAATCCATTAGAGTAATTAGTACTTAAGCGTATAACCCGAACGGGTAGTAAGACGCGGTGCTAAATATTATTATTATTATTATTATTATTAAAGACTGAGTCTACATAGGACTACAATAGAGAAGCTTATTATTGCAGGAAGTTTATTACTATTGAGGTTTTATATGGAGTGGGTAGTATGACTCTTGAGGAAAACCTTTACGTGACGCTTAATATGGAGGGGTAGTATGATGTAACATGTTACAATGTTACAGTAGGCCTACTCATATTTTTTTGAAAGAAGAGGGTAAACTATTTAGAAAAAAACACCCTCAGTACACATGGCAGGAATTCAAACCCTGACCTCCATGTCACCATCAAACAAGGCCAAATTAGATTGCGGTATTTGTCCATGTATCCAACGATGCGGATCGCTTCTTGGTCAAACGAGGTTTTTAATTTTGTCTGTTTAGCTATATTTTAAATGACCATCTTAAAAATAATTATTCTTAATAAATTGGATTTATTTTTTAACATAATTGTTGTTTATGATATGTGTTTCAATCAGGTAGATTTGGATTACTGTACAGGGCAAATTCATGGAGTTTTTTTGCTCTTATATTTTGTGGCTAATCTGAATTTGACTAGTGAACAAATTGACATACATTGAATGGTGTAAAAATTAACACTGGGAAAAAGCGTATGACCCGAACGGGTAGTAAGACGCGGTGCTAAAGAAAAGAAGCTGAAAACGATATTATTTAAAATATATATATATATAATAGCAAAATTTAGGTGAAATTTTGTTTGAAATCTTTTGTTCACCATTTATTTCAAGTGTGTTAGATTTCCAATTTATTTTTTAGAAATATTTATCGAATGTACCATGCCAAAAGGCTCTCATTTTAATTAGTTTTATTTTGCCGGTATCACGATCAACTTAACCTTCACTTAACGTAAATAAACTAATGTGTGATCTGGATTCACGTAACGCAACGTAACAACTTAAGCAAAACACAAGCAATGAATTTGAATGGAATGAAAACAAATTGTTCACTAAAATGACACCAAATAATTTAGGGAAGATTAGGCTGCAAGAACTTGCAATAGGAGTTTTACTGGATATACAAAATAAAGTGTACCAAGAGGTTACAACGTTTTATTAGAATTCATGAAATACGGGTAGGGGAGGGGGGGATGTACTGAAGAATTTGTCTGGACACCATAAAAAACAAATTAAGTACTGAATGGACCTGTTGACGTCACTCACAACGTGAAAGTTTTCCCTGGACAGCTCTTAAGTTAAGTGAACTTTAAGTTAACTGCACCGTAATGGCTTCCAATTAAATCATGAGTAGAACCGTTACGTTACGTGAAAGTTAAGTGAACGTTAAAGTGTTCGTAATCTTGGCATTAGTAATGGCTAATGCGTTATTAAATGGATAGAATTGTTTGCCTTTAATAGCCCATCTGCAATCAGTCGCACCAGTTTGGCTGATTTAAGACGCTTTGGTTCTGTTTTCTACTTTAAAAAAGACTATCTACAATGAAATGCGGGAAGACGTAACTTAAACCAATATGAATTCAGTATAAACTAATATTAACGTTGTGGTACATTCATATTTGTTTTTGGTTGGCCGAATACAAGCCCAACAAGTATCTACGGATACGCAAAAAGATGCCTATGGTCTGACAAGCGGGTGCACTTCTGTGAGCTGTTTTGTTATTTTGTGCAACCCATCTTACTGTCCGTTTGGTCTATTCGCATGTCAGTAGAGGCGTATACGAAAATAAGTGCGATCGATTATAGACGAGCCTTTAAATAGGTATAAAACGTGAGAATATATAATTATATAGCTTATATACATAAAGTAAACATAAATAACATAATATATGAGTAATAAGGGGCTCACCCACCGGAGCGTTGCAGGCGTTTATAAACCCTGCGTTATTTAATAAGTAGTTTGTTATTTCAAAACACGATTCAAGCCAACATAAATGTTGAAGGTTTTAACATGTTCCTATAGGATAAAAAAGTTTTAAAATTTTTAAAAATTCAAGGAAAGGTGAAATTAGCTCATTTTCAATGACGTTTCAATCGAAATGTCTCAGTTCTATGCTGAGATCAAAGTAGCATAAATGGATAGCAACATAGATCCAGCCGTTCTCAAATAAATGTTCGTTTTTTTAACAACAGGGTCAAAACAGATTATTCTAAGATAACTGAGGATTGTTTTAGTGGTTTAGAAGCCTTAGCACTGTATGTTCTAAAATAAATACCTAATTGTGAAGATATTTCACGTCAAGTAGGCGGCGTCCTGAAGACTGTTTAGCCAAATTAGCAATGGGAATCAAAACTTCATGTTTTTATTTCATTTATTATATAGAAAACCTAATTTAACTTTTAGATCACATTGTTGGGTACGTTGGGTACGTGGACTTAACACCATGCTCGCCAAGTGTGATTTACCAGAGACGCGGAAATAGAAGTTTGAATCTCAACCGGGCATGTTGAGGGTGTTATTTGCATTGATGGTCTGCCACTCGGGTTAGATGCGGGTACACTTTCCGCTAAATTCTACCTTCCCCCCACCACCGTAACTCAGCAGTCTAAATATATATCCCCAGTTTCACGATTCTGAATAGCTGGAGTTGAGGTGAGACAAAATTGGGAGTTTTTTTTTATTCGAAGGTAAAATAAATTTAATGGGCAGAGGAGGAAAGTTTCCCTTTATTGACCCAAGGATGGAAGTTCATACTCAGCTGAAACTGAACTGAAGCAAAGTTTCCGACCAGAATGGTTCTCAAACACACCTACGAGTTAGAGAAAGCTGTATTCTTTTTGTGTGTGTGCACCGCATCTTATTAGGGAAGGGGGAAGAGGGAAGGTATGCGTGGTGAAAAAAGCGAAAAACTACTTAGGAAACACCTCCCATAGTAATTTAAAACCCTTGCCTCTTGTCACTGAAAGACCCGTCTACTGCGAAAGTGACCATTCGACCCCCGATGCAGCTAAAAGTCTACTTAGCCTATATAAATATTTGTATATTTAGCAATTCAGCTATTAATTAACTATGATGAGGCCTATGATGAGTGGGGAAGTTTATAGAAAATGCACCTACGTTAACGTGGAAAGAATATATGGGAATATAATTGAAAGTCATATATGGAAAACTACTCTCCTTCCCCTTTGCTCTCGTTGCATCTTTTAAGGATTCAAAATATAATCCCTCAAACAACGGGGACCCTGGGTGGTCACGCGGTGTAAGATATTAGGCTCACCATAGACTAGGTGAAGGAAAAGTCGAGGTTTGAGTCTCGGCCGGGTGCACTGGGAAAGGGACTTTTAAATTTCATATTTCATCACGCTAATCAGGGTTCCTATCTTCCGAAACAGTCTTTCTCATCCCTAAAATTAATAAACTTAGAAAAAGATCGGGGTATTTTACGTGCACTTTTTTAAACAAATTGACACACGACTTACAAGCTATCTTAACTCTAGTACAGACACAGCAACCAGTTCCCCAGACCGTTAATCTAGCTTTGTGAAAAGGGACACTCCAAATTTACCAATGGTAATTTTCCATTCAAGCTGAGAATCAAACCCGGGACTCTTAGTTCAGTTGATAAATGCGTTACTGGCTGGGCTGATGCACCTGGCATTTAATTAGTTAACCACCCTTGTGCTAAATATATTTACTAACTTTTTAATAACTGATTTTACTACCCATTCGGGCTTTGATTAAGTAAGACTGAGGAAGGTAGAATTCAAAGGAAATATACTCGAAAAGTGGAGGGAGAATGGGAAATAATTTAGAATACAAAATACCCCTGATACTCCTGTCTGGGATTACAAGCTCGAGCGCCCCACCATGAGGAATAAAACTAAGCGCGTCTGACATCGAACCTACATGCACATGATGCGGTTCTAATAAAATAAACAACTGACACAATCACCGAGCAATGTTTGTTTTGGTTTACATAGCTCGAGTGGCCGCACGCGCTAAAATTGATGGCTTAGCATGTATGAAGTAACGCAATAGAAAGGTTACAGGAGAGCGTTGATAACAATAATTGAACTAGTTGGCCAGAGAAGGGGCCATAGCGTGGTATAAAATACCTTTATTTTGGCAACGGGGCTGTCACAATTCCATCTATATCGCAGACTGTCACTCTGTTCAACGCCGTACCGTCTCAAACGACATCTTAGGATCATCAGTAGCACTTATACTTGGAGGGCATCTGTTGGCCCCAGGGTCCCAAGATCGAGTTCTGTAGGGGTCACGCGCATTAACATTCAGCTTCATCCGTCTAAGAATTCACAAGTTAAGCCAGTTCTTCCACGAGCGCAGTCTCTTTATTTATTTATCTTTCGTCTACCATAACATTTTGTATCATCTTTTATTATCTAATTAAACTAAAATTCACAAACCTACATATTATTTCGAACCCACATAATTACCTTGCCTGCAACCTAACCCCTCCCGCAAGCTATCCTGACAGATCAAGCACACGGCGGGTAGGTCACGACACAACCAATATTTCCCGGGGACAAAATTATAGAGATGAGTTTAAGATTGTTTCTATTAACAGGGACCCCAACCGTTCTAGTTTTATAAAATAAAAACTTCAATTTTCAATAATAACTATTTATACTACTAAGATTTCTTTAGCAGTGACTAAACTCGTTTGGCAAAGTTTAGATATTCTTTAAAGTACAGCCCACCTCTGTGGCGTAGTTGGCTAACGCGCCGGTTCGTGTTGAGCCAGACTGCCGAAGACGGGGAGATCAAGGTTCGAATCTTGGTCGGATAAACTGGGTGTGGTTTTTCCTAAATGGATTTACACTTTCCCTCCACACTAATATGGGTTCACTTATTCTAAATTCAACCTTCCCAATTCCTAACCCATTAGAGTAATTATTACCTAGGCGTATAACCCGAACGAGTAGTAAGACGCTGTGTTAATAATATTTTTTTTAAGTACAAACCCAGATTACCCAAAAATGTTTATTTTGATTAGCATAAACAACATAATAAGTGTTTATTTTATTCTTAAATTATAATTCAGAGGACCATTTGTACTTGTGGATGAAGCCGGTTTAATCAGCACTGTCAAAAATGCATAAACCACATATTCAACATTTCAAAGAAAGTTTTATTCCCATAATCTTTCAGCCACATTAAAAAATACACTCTACAACATTCTAATTAGCCACAAGGATTTCTATCCATAGTGCTTAAGACTAAAGCTCAGTTTTAATGTAAAATATCAAGCAAGAGAGGATTACATTCAATCCACAGACTAAATTAGTACTAGATGAAGAGAATCACCTCATACTAAAGTAATATCTGTTCAATTGGAGAATGTATAAAGCCTTTAGTTTGTGAACCATCTCGAAATGTTTTAAGTGTAATTAATAGTCTAATACACCTAAGATGGTTACATATATAATATGCCGGTTAGTAACTTAAATAATTTAGGACGTAACACACTTTTAAATAAATATTTGATTTCAATTTTAAACTATAAGTCTTTTATAATATATTGGAAAAAAAATTTAAACTTCCACATTTTATTTATACTCAACAAAATTTGGGCGGTAATTCACTATTTTTTTCATCGATATTCCTAGATTAATCTGTAATTATGAGAGATCTTAATAGCCCATCTCATGGTCAATTAGCTGAGGTACACGATCACGCTCGAAACAGTTGTATAGTTCAAATACTGATTTCAAAATATTATTCACTTGACAAAAGCGAGATAAGAAAAATAAAAATAGTTTTTTTTAAATATTTTAAAATAATACTTGTTTGATGTTGTATTTTCTTAAATATAGTAAAGTGATTTAACTGGACAGTTTGGTATCTATTCTAGAGTTTCCATCCTTCTCATATTTTGTAAGACAGTTCATCATTACAAGTAATCGTCACCAGACACAGATATTCAAAAGGCAAAAGCAGTATTTTAATTCATTACCAATCATAATAGAATATTTAATAATATAGATCGCAATCAGGTTATGTTTTATTCACTTAAAAAGTAGTAGTTTTACAATAATTTATTTCCCAAATATTTTTTTTAAATTTTGAATCTCCTCCTCAACTAAATGTGTATGACATTGAACGTTACTCTTAAGTTAAATTATTTCAAACATAGATCAGCATTGCCAAATTTTGTATCAAATAGATTTACACTCACATGAACTTTTATCTCACGGCGGGGACAGGCAGGTCAAAGGTTAAAAAGTAAAGTGACTTCTTATGTAAAGGAAAACTGGTAATACATGATTATTTTTTTTAAACAAACCTATTAATTTCGCACCTAAACTCTGAAACAAAAGTGGCAAACAAAATGCAGTGCCAAGATATGGAATTCTATAGTGAGATGGTTGTACATGGTTTGTTTTTAGACCACGAACCATAATTAGTGCCTAAAACATTTAACACTAGAAAAATAAACCTATGTTTATAATCTATTAGCATTAAAAAAGTACGATCAATGCAATAAACGGAAAAATCACCAAGGAATCAAGGAAAACTGGAAAAGGATCAAGTTAAATCAAGGAAAATTGAAATTCTTTGTCTGGGATTAATTTTATATGAGAGGTTTAAGAGCCAGTCTGGTTCTGCCACCTTTAAATATTACAAAATTCTGATATGGTTTCAGCTGGCTACTATTTGTTTGCAACTAGTAGATACACTTTTATATTAGATGAGATTGTTTATCCAATAGTTGAGGGGGCCAGAACTTTCATTTTTGTCAAAAGATTGAAAAATTTGTGTGCCGTAGGTCAAGTAACTTAGTAAACTTGAGAACTATGTAAAGAATTAGCAACGTGTTTTCACAAATTACTATATATATATATATATATATATAATCAGCAATAATGAGCTCCCTTTAAATATATCCCTCATATTTAATAGAAACTTACAGTGCTAAGTTCAATCCACAGCACAATCCGTCACTTTTAAATGTTTTACTTCCCATACTATCTCCAGATAATAGAGAAAAAAGGAAATTATGTGCATAAATGTGAACATCAAATATTGGTTGAATAAATTGATGATTTTCCTTGATCACAAATAATGTAAGCTCACTGCCAGTAAAAGAGTACATTGAAGTTAGAAACAAACACCCTCTTAGTTAAAACTTTAACACTTTAACACATATTATTAAATATAAATATTTTTTTCTCCTTTCAAAGAACATAAGTTTTTAACTTGTTTCACTTTTTTTTTATTTTCAAAGTCACATTATTTTTCTTTTTATGATCATGTGTGTGGTACTATCTCTCCTATAAAATGTTAAGAGATCCCACTAAATTCAGGATTAAGAGAAGCTCGGAATAGTTAATATTTTGGTTGATACTTTATGGTGTCATCGCTCTTGTCTTGATTAAAGTCCTCCGTAAAAAGCTGTCTAATACGCAGGGAGAGCTTAGGTTGTTGATATCGCTATCAAACAGGGCTGCCACGTGCCCAGAGCCAAGATATCACAGGAATGTTTTGTCTGTGTCTGAATAAAATATGGAAATAACAAGGGATTTTGAAAAAAACTAAAAAATAATGCTGAAATATATGTGGATTTGGTTCTTTGAGTGCAAGCTTTAGGCCTTTCTAGTCTCTATAGAAGATAAACATATTTTAACATAAACTTTCTCAATTAGATTAAAAAGTTGTGTTCAAATGCCACTAAGCCATAACAAATATTCAAGAATTTTTGAGATCAATATGTGAAGAAATTCACACTGAATGCATATACTAAAGTAATATTTTATTTATTATGTCCAAAAGATATATTTGCTAAAACTTGCAAATATACTGGCCTTTATTCGCGTTTATTTCCATCCCCAATTAAAATAGTTAAGATTCGTGGCAAGTGACATTTTATTTATCTTTACTTACATACAAGTTTCCTGGTAAAGTGTAAATCCCTTCCGAAGAGTATGGGAAACGCAAGAAATGTTATGGTGGTAAATCTGTGGCAGCCCTGTAAAAGCTATCAAACAATGATGTTTGTTAGTCTCAAAGCTTTACGATCCCATCTGAGCTATAAGCTCACAACAGGAGTTGCAAGCTGGTATCACCGTCAATGAAGGAACTTCAAAGGGTCTGACAATGCTTCAAAACATGTTGATGGTCAGCAACGGCACAGATCGGTTCAGAACTTAACACTCACATGTTTGCACCGACACAGAGTCAATAAACACCTTAAGTGTGACTGGTCTCCTTTTCTTATTCCTCTTTAAACACTACTCGAGTTCTTACCCATTTGTTTAAGGTGTAGATTTGATAGTCTTTGGAATTAATTCATTCAGATTAATTCGAGGTCTTATTACCTTAAAAACTATGTAATAAAGTGAAAACATCACATGGCTTTGCAGCAATAACCTGAACTAAACATCGAGTGGCTAAGGTGGCTGTCTGCTAGAGCAGTGAGACGTATAGCATGCATTCAAAAATTAAACTTTTTTAAAATGGGTTTTTTTCATTTTAAAGTTTGCCTTACGCAAAAATATTGGTGAACAGTATCAACATGTCCCTATAGCATAAAGTTTATTTATAAGTTTTATAACTTATTTTGAAAAACTATTATATAAACTCATTTTCAAGGTCGTTTCATGCGAAATGTTGCAGTTCTGAGATCAAAGTAAATTGTTAGAAGCATAGATCTAACCTTCCTAAAACAAATTTAAGTCATTTTAACAGATTCACAACAGAACATTATAAGATAATAATTAATGGTTGTTTTAGAGGTTATGAAGTTTCAGAACTGCTATTTCTTAAAAATTACTGCAGTGTGAGGAAATGTCACTCCAAGTAGACGCCACCCTTAAAAAAGTCTTGATAAAATTTGTGTTATGCCTACTTGACAAAGAATTTGCTCTTATTACGATATTGTTGGGAGATAGAGACATTGTGTACTTTTGATAGTGGTTTAAAAATAATAATAAGCAAGCTATTGGTAGCCTTGTTTCTGACTTTGTGAATGCGTACAATGTATGTTATATGATCTGAACAATATATTCTTTAATGAACACCTTCTTTGAAATTGTTTTATTGACCCCTTACCAATGGAGCAACCAGAATTTTACTTTGGAGTCAGCATATCATACATAAAAACTATTATTTCTGTACTACTATCCAAATATGAATTTTAAGGGCATTTATGATTTGTTTTGTGTAAGAGCTTTTGAATACCAAGTCGTGAACCTGATGGTAGAACAATAGTTCATCCATTAAACTCTCTTTCAGATCTCTCTACACTATAATGTTGTACTTCACATGCTTTGAGCTTTTATCAGAATTATTTTCAATCTTGGAACGAGATGGTGGGGGTCTAATAATCCTCTTGAAACCCCATCTCCTGGGTGTGTCACTGCCTCTTATTAAGTATGGTGGAGTAAGGATATATTTTAAGAGGAATTGATAGCGCAAACTTAAGTCACACTAAGGTGTATATTGTTCGTTGGCTACATCACGTTATAAAGATAATCAGTCTAGAAGAAGCTTTTGTAAAAGCCGCAGTTAATATATAATGATGTATTAACATATTAATTCATTGGTCAATATTGAACTGTTGAGGTTAAGTACAGTTCATTTGTTTTAATGAGCATTTAAGCTAAACAATGTATTAATGATGTCACTGTAAACCACTGGTGAGACGTCTGTTATGGACGAGGTGTCTTATGTTGCTAGTCTGACGACGAGAGGGGGGTCGGGAAGGAGGTGTCTGTCGTCCCCTCATCCCCGCTGTTACTCTCCAGCTCGCTGTCCTCCATGTGTTGGTGTTGAAGCTGCTGCTGATGCTTGAGGGCCGCCAGCCTCTGTTGTTGCAGCTCCAGATGCTGCTTGCGCCACTTGATGCGGCGGTTCTGGAACCACACCTTCACCTGGCAGAACAAAAACGAACGTCATAGATTAATCTGCGCGATGTTGTTTCGTAGAGGCATGGGAATACTTGTTGGGGGCCCAAGTAAATCATCGTTCTCCACTATCGCACACGGGCAAAGGCGTGGTGGGTTTGCTGGGTGTGGAGAGTTCTGGGTTCGAATCCAAGCCAAGTGTATTAGGGTGATTATTTCTAAATAGTTTATCACTCTCCTTCCACGGAAATGTTGGCGAACTTTACTTCCTTTATCTATAATCCACGAGAAAAATTAATGGATAGTGAGAATTGGAGCACGTAAAAACATACCATCGATGAGTTAAAGGAGGGTCCATTTCAAAAATTGTTTACTTGCTTTACGTTTTAGTGTCAATTTTTTTTGACAAAACCAAGGAGATAAAGGGGAAAAACTAATTCGTCTTGGGATTGATATACTAAGTAGTTATTTGATTTAAAGTTTTCACGTTATAGCTTCGACCAAATGAAGGAAATAAGGAGGGAACCTTGTCCATCTAAGAAACTATATATTTGTCTCTAGTTTTGACTTCATCATTTTGACAAGACTAAGAGGATAAATAAGGTAACCTTGTCCATCTCAGAGACGATATTATAGCCTATTTGTTTGAAGCTTTGACGTCACGGTTGAGAGGAGAATTCCACGCGCACTAACCTAGAACTGTTCCCAACACACGATACCACACTTCCCCTGCGTTACCTCATCTCACAATGGACACGGTCTGTGGAGACTCTTCGGTTTCCTTAGCTCTGACCGGCCATCCTCGGTGGCTCAATGGACAACCATCTCGTTACAACAATTTTGTGATATAACTTATTAGTAGATGACTCCGTGTCGCAACGGTAATGTGTCTAAATATAGTTTAGAGGATCGAGTGTTGAAATTTAATCAAGTTCAAACTATTTCATTTCCACAAACTGATGTTTACTTTTAAAAAAAACTCCATGGCATGAGCCCTCAAGCGAGTTATACCGATTGAGCGGCAGCTGCCGTTAATCTCAGTTTTCTAGACCGGAGCTGCTACTTAATAATTCAAGTAGTTTCTCATTCGCCCTCAAGAAACTGAGTTTGATCCCGTTAGAGACCCATTGATTCACAGAAGAATTCTGTAAGTTCCGGGACTCGAGAATGAGACCTCTGGATCTGTAGCCAGGAACTCTGATCACTAGACCACAGAGGTGGTTTCATTACTTAAGATAGTTTAAATCATTATCGGCTTACAACGGGAAAATTCATCCTCCTTATTCTGGGTTGAAGAGTAGGCCTATATACCTTACTCATATCGCGTTTTATTTATTTTACCTTTTATTTATATTATTTTCTTTAGTTCACATTTTAAGGTTTTAATAATTAAACACCTCCTGTATCTTTACATAGCTTTTTTTTAAAGAAATGGATTTGAACCAGCGACCTATGGATATCTCTATCAATTATTCTACAGTCCACCGCTCTACCAACTGAGAAGTGAATTAATCAATATAGAAGTTTCTTATCTCTTGAAATGATGGAGGGGAATATTTTCTCTTTTGACAGATGTCATTCCACGTGACGTTTCAGTAAATACGTCATATTGTTTCTGTAAATCCCTACTAAATATTAAAGTAGCATGATAATAATAATAATAATAATAATATTTTTAATTAATTAATTTTAGCACCGCGTCTTACTACCCGTTCGGGTTATACGCGTAAGTACTAATTACACTGATGGATCAGGAATTGGGAAGGTTGAATTTAGAGGAAGTGAACCCGCATTTGCGTGGAGGGAGAGTGGAAAACCATTTAGGTGAAACTGAGTTTGATCCCGTTAGAGACCCATTGATTCACAGAAGAATTCTGTAAGTTCCGGGACTCGAGAATGAGACCTCTGGATCTGTAGCCAGGAACTCTGATCACTAGACCACAGAGGTGGTTTCATTACTTAAGATAGTTTAAATCATTATCGGCTTACAACGGGAAAATTCATCCTCCTTATTCTGGGTTGAAGAGTAGGCCTATATACCTTACTCATATCGCGTTTTATTTATTTTACCTTTTATTTATATTATTTTCTTTAGTTCACATTTTAAGGTTTTAATAATTAAACACCTCCTGTATCTTTACATAGCTTTTTTTTAAAGAAATGGATTTGAACCAGCGACCTATGGATATCTCTATCAATTATTCTACAGTCCACCGCTCTACCAACTGAGAAGTGAATTAATCAATATAGAAGTTTCTTATCTCTTGAAATGATGGAGGGGAATATTTTCTCTTTTGACAGATGTCATTCCACGTGACGTTTCAGTAAATACGTCATATTGTTTCTGTAAATCCCTACTAAATATTAAAGTAGCATGATAATAATAATAATAATAATAATATTTTTAATTAATTAATTTTAGCACCGCGTCTTACTACCCGTTCGGGTTATACGCGTAAGTACTAATTACACTGATGGATCAGGAATTGGGAAGGTTGAATTTAGAGGAAGTGAACCCGCATTTGCGTGGAGGGAGAGTGGAAAACCATTTAGGAAAAATCACCCCAGTTCATCCGAATAAGATTCGAACCTCGATCTCCCCGTCCTCGGCAGTCGAGCTCAACACGAAATAATAATAATAATAATAATAATTTAATGTACCCGTGTGTACTCCCCCATGATACGGCCACTGACCGTGGTCAAGAGCATTGTGTTGTAATGCAGACGATGTCTAAGCCACTTCTTTAATTAGATTTGAATTCTGGTGAATTTGATATTTAGATTTCATGTAATGGAAGGGGTCAGGGTTAATGGGAGTTTACTATACGTGCGGTCTGGATGCTAATAGCTCTCTCCACTTAGGCTTTACTTCTTTTAAAATAATATTTAAAATCATTGTGTGGTTTACAGCAATATTTTTTTTAAAATATATATTTCGTGTGAATCTGTCAGCATCAGCAATAAGTATCAAGAGGAACTCCTTCACAATTTGAACAATATTAGGTAGACGTGTCTCTTGTAAGCAATTATCTTACCATAATGACACTTTTAGGATATATAATAGGCCTATATAACTAGCTACATGTTGGAGAGCCCACATTGACACCAATCACCATCCATCAAAAGTAGGAGCTATATAACACACCCTTGGGCGTATGAATATATTAAAGTTGATATTTTATTGTTTAGATTAGTAAGATAGGTCAATAAACGCTGGGTATGCTTACTACCAAACTGTGAGCAAGTTAAGGTTGTTTTAATTCACCTAAACACTTTCTCTGATAGATCAATAACTGGTTCAATAATCTTACAATATGAGGTAGAGAGATAGGTATATCACGTATGTGGTCTAGTAAACAAATCATTCTCTCAATGGGGGCGTAGCTTAGATGGTAAATCACATTATTTTAATTAGAGAGGTACCGGGATTAATATCTGGCACCTCAATTGATTTTTACAAAAATTAATTCATAACATTTTAGATAATGAAATTCTACTTCCTTATTTAGAAGTTTCAAATAGTAATATATTTTGAGCCTCCATTAAAAAAACATGATGTCAAATTTATTTACAAGTTTTTTTAAATCCTATACTAATTGACTATTGGTTTTGTGTATCACTATACAATGAGTTTTAAAATTAATATGTTATTGATTTTTGAGAGTATCTCATTGAATTTGAGTTTTTTTGACATACCTCTATATTTGAGCTATTTTAATCATAAATTTTAAAATGATGCAAATATAAAATAGTTTACGTCAAAATTATTTGGTTTAGTATTTTTTAAATGCTGCTATTTATTTTTATAGACGTAAAATTTTGAGTGAGGGCGTAAACCAGTAAGACACGAGTATCCATATATGTTTAGTTTTGCATTGCGTCTTACTGCCCATAAGAGATATCCGTGTTTATTTATAATAATGGTGAGGGGATGAGAAAAGTAGAATTTATAAGAAATGTACTCAGATTTTCGTGGGGTAGAAGTGAAAAATCATTTAAAGAAAAACCTTTAGTATGCTTGGCTGATATTAAAAACCCAACATCCCTGTCACCAGCAAATCATACTAGATTAGACTGATGCCTTTATCTGTAGGCCCACCGTTGTGGCTATGTATGAATATATGAGTATAGTTGAATAGCCATAGAAATACGATATTTTAAGGCATCAAATTTATTATAATGTTTTTATAAGATACGTTAGAGTAGAAATTTGTCAATGATATCAGCCTTAAATTAATTGAATATTGTATTTGCTCTAAAAGAGTATTTATATAGTGACACATCTATACAATATATATATATATCTAATAATTTACGTTAGTCGGATAATGTATGGACGCTATAAATGTAGGGTTTCCATGTCATAAAAAAAAGTGGTTGAGGCGTCTAAAAAAATGTATTTAGTAGATTAGAACAAAAATCACATACGTATCTTAAATGTCGCTAGACTTTAATACAAGCCTTGTGATTTGGACAAGCAAGATAGTCACTTGGGTACGACGACTAGTGTTCTACAGTAGCCCCATGGCTTCTTTGGTGCTGACTGACAGTTCACAGCTGACTTCTGACAGTCAACATTTAGGTATATACCTAAATGTTGACTGTCAGAAGTTACAGGTGCTAAACACATGTTTTTTGTAGATCATATGGTTTGGCGTTGGGATACATAGTTTGGTCTGGTAGCTTTTCAAAGCCGTCAGCTGTCAGCTGTGAGCTGTCAGTCAGCACCAAAGAAGCCATGGGGCTACTGTAGTAAAGTCTAACGCCCACCTGCGCCTCCGTGAGCTGAAGCGCATGCGCGAGGTATAACCTCTCCGGTCCCACCATGTACTGCTGTCGCTCGAACTCTGCCTCCAACCTCTCCAGCTGTTCAGGGGTGAAGATGGTCCTCACACGTTTCGACTTGGCGGGCTTCTTGGATACCCCTGAAGGGAGCACGTCACACCCTTTGTCTGAAACACATCGGTATCGATACACTCTGGAGCCAGGAATGACTAACAGCAACAAACTGTCTTGACCAAAGGAAACAAGATTATGGGGGTTTTGTAATGTGACAATATCTTAACAACATCTCCAAATTTATAAAACTTTTTTACCCATAGTGAAATAATCTGTCTACAATTTTGTGTTTCAGATTCGGACATCAGAATATGATGTGTATTTGTGGGTTTGTGTGTAGAACTCTAAAACCAAGAAACAAAGAAAGAGGAAATGTGGAAAACCTGATGGTGTGCGCTTCGAGTCTATTTTGTGTTTTATTTTATAATGTGACGGTCATTTTGAGTAGCAATATATTAGCATATTTTCTGTTGATATAAAATAATAATTCATATTTGGCCCCGTTTTGATATAACCATAGAAAAGGACAGCTTGGGAGCATACAGATGGTACAAGAAAAACAGAAAATGACACAGAGTGGGTTTTTCAACAGTAAGATTACTTTGTACATCGTCAAATTTAGGTGGAGTGGTTTTAAAATCGATGTGAATTTGCTGCATGGGTTCTTTGTTGGCATCTTTAATATCTATTTCTTTGAGAATTATTAATATAGACAAAGCAGTAATGTGCTCGAATTGCTCTGGCATACGCATGAGCAGCAAGCATATGGGGCACTGAAGTCGAAGCGTATTTTGTTGACCACAATTCGGATAGCGACAAATTTTTAAAAAAATAAGCATAAAAGGGCGTATTTGATGGACAATTTACCGCTAAACAATTTAAGTCCTGATAATTTTTCGCGTAAAATGAGTAGTTTCCGAGTAAATCATACATAAAAACTGCGATAGTACTGTATCTAGCAGTGCGCTCCGACTTAACCTTGTCTTTGAACCACATTTTCTCGAGTAATATTCAATGCACGCAAAACATGAACAGAACATTTCTTGTTGAACATTTTTCATATCAGAATATTTGCCTAAAATTGAACGTTTCATCAGATAAATGAGTATAGTCGAATTTGGGGGTGGTTTTTCCAATTTTAAGGGGGGAAGATACCAAGGTGGCTGAGAGAACTTACTTTTATTTAATTTTTAATGCCTTTAAAAATGCTCCTGCCACGTTTCAAAACTTTTTGAATTTCTCCGTTAATAAAACCTAAGCCTAATTTCATTGGACTAAAATACATCATCTCCTCGAGTTTATTAAATAATAGAATGGCCCACGGAAAATTGGAGGAGGTCAATCCCCTTCCAC